>BOPP01000067.1:6341496-6356335 GCA_017312745.1 Gryllus bimaculatus | reverse complement strand
TATATATATATATATATATATATATATATATATATATATATATATATATATATATATATATTAATGTAACTGAGATTTTAATTGTTTTCTTCATAACACTGTGTAATGCAGTCGCTTTGAACCTACCTACGCATAACACTTTTTGAGAATGTTAAACATTCTATTAATAGTGGGTGGACTATTCAGTTTCGGAGGATGAGGTTGGCCCCACTGCGTGGGGAGCGGACGGCTTCGAAGTCGTGAGAGATATACGTGGCTATCGGTTGTTACGCCTTACGCGGCATCTGTGCCCCCTGTGTTCGGTCGATTGCAGCGGGCGTAGCGCCATTTCGTATTCTGACGGCGGCCATTTTGTCTTAGGGTTTATGGCGCATTCTCCATGTCGAAAGGGTTCAGCGCAAAGGAAACGTTTATGACCATGGGTCGTGGTCGTTGCTGCTCATAGTTCATGGTAGTAGGGTTGAGAATTTAGCCCTCGAATAAGCATAGGTTCTACAGCTGACTTCCGGAGGATATTGAAAAATTATTACCAACAATAAAAAATGTTCTTTGAAAATATGTTTTGTAAAGTGCCCTTATTATAAGACAAGATTTGAGGAATATTAGGCGAAACGCTTGCTGAGAATCTTAACTTAATGGGTAGCTAGAGGAGATACAATGTTACGTTGTGTATGTCGTATAACATTTAATACCCTCTGTAAATATTTCAATGCGCTATAATTTTCCTCTTAATTTGACTACCATACCAGTGTAAAGTACCATACTAGCATCGATAATAATTATTTAGGCTATTGCCTATTAAAACACTTGGGTTCTAAAACACGTCTTGCTTAACTGAAAATAGTATACCATGGATTATCAGAATCCCTTTGCACTATTATTTAGTACCCGAGCTGAGTTTAGCAAGGTTTCATTTTAGATGATGAAAGTGAATAAAATGAATTAAGTTATTTTTTTATTATCCATTACCTATGAGACCTCCTCAAAGATCAGCCGCTTTCGCGACTCTTGCTGCATATGTCTGTTAGTTATTCTTTACCACTCTCAGTATAGTTACAGCAAAATGTATGACTTCAATATACATTGGTGTGCCGACCTTGCGAGGGACAGACTTTTATTCTGTGACTCTAGCTTCTTAGACATATTGTTTATTAATGAAAGCTACTTTCCTTGACACCTGTAGAGATGTTCAGAGAATAGATGTTCAATGATTTCTTGATAGTTTCATCCGACATATTGGGCATAATTCGTAATGAGAATGAAAGAGATCATATCGTAAATTACAATTTCATTAATGTTTTTAATTACAGAAAATGTTTAAAATTTTCCAAATATTATCCATCACTCTCGCAAAAGTTTTCCCATTCTACTCAACATAAAAAACAAAATTAAAAAATAGAGATTGAAGAATTTATTGATAAAAGTAATAATATACCAGCTTCAAATTATATTAAAACGTGTATACAAATATTTATTAAGAACTCGGATAATGCGGTCAAAACATGCGGTAATGAATACATCTCAAAGGGAGAGTTTTTCGGACGTTACCTCTCTAATCTGGCTAATTTACTAATTTTTTACTTTTCATTACACAACATTCATTTCAATTTGTTAATGGTAACTAATAAAATATCGGTATTATTTTAATTAATAATGTTTTATTGAGAAACATTTAACAAAGATTGCGTTTTCTTTCGTGCTATTTCTCCACAATAGCACATTTTTTATTATTGTTGCATATGAACGAACAAAACATTAAACGCTACAAAGATCGTCAGTATATGAGTAAATGCTTTTTAAATGAAATACCTCCCAAAATTCTCTTTGAAATCAAATTTAATAACACCCTACTGTTCAGCTACGTTTGTGTCTTCCCGATATTTCATCTGAAACGTTCTACTCTTTTCAGTAAATAGCAGGACCGTGAGAATGACCTGAACATGAATATTGTTGATAGAACGTAGTTATGTTTATTTTAATATTTTTGAAGTAACTATTTGTAAATTGTTATTGTGTTTAGTTCCAGTGAATATAAATAATTGATATTTAAAATTAAAATAGAATAAAGTTTAAAAGTTAAAAATTAATAAGAATAATATTTAAAAACCTGTTAGCCTATATTCACTGATTCTCCTTCTTGACATTTTTTCATTACAGCTAGATATCAACGCCCCTCCAAAAAAGAAATAACATAAAATGTCTCTAAGTGACTCGAAGTTGCAAGATCCAACGAAATTCTCTTCGAAATAAAAATTTAATAACTCCCAACATGTGCAGCCACGTGTGACTGCGCGCAATATTTCATCCAAAGGAATTTTGCTTTGTGCAGCCAATAGCTAGGCGATGAGGGTAATCTCTACGTGGAGTCTGCTTTCCGAATGAAACTGTCGCCGCGACAAGACGCCTTCTTCTGAGAGAAAGCGTCTGCTTGCCGCGGGAAGATTAGCTTTCCACTGCGCTCGCTGTCTCTGCCCTGTCTGTGCCCAGGAGGAGAGAAGAAATGCAGGGAAGGAAGGGGAAGACGCTTCTGTCGGCTTCTTGCCAGTACACTTCGCCTCTCTCCATTACAGCAGGGGTGACACGACTGGCTTTGGCAGGCTGAAGGTTTGCGACGCACGGGATGGTTACTCGGAGACGTCTGTTGAATAAATATTAATAAATACATAAGAGTTAGAATGCGATATAACATATGAGTTAATATATGATAAAATATCATACAATATTTAAAGCTACAAATTATTTTATTCACTGTCACTATTACAGAAAATTCAATTGAATAGAAATTACTTTAGATATAAGAACTGTTAAAAGTAGTTTTTTTCAATTCATTGTTTACTATCAATTTTCAGTAAGTGCTTCGTTAAAGTATTTTTTTATGAAATCAGATCACCTATGCATACCGTGCACTTGAAACGCTCAAAGTAGTTTCAATGCTTATTTTGTATATCGTACATAATAAAGACTTCTACTTTCTCGAGTGAAGAAAAGGAAGGAAGGAAAGAATGACAAAGAGGGAAAGAGAAATAAAGGAGAATAGAGGAAATAAGTGGTGGAGGAAAGGGCGAAATGGGTGAGAGGATGAGGGGGTTGAGAGGGGTGTGAGGGGGTGAGGGGGGTTAGGGGAGATGAGAGGGTGAAGGATCGTCTGTTCTTCTCCTTGCCCCTGCCTTAGGTTCCCCCTGTCTCAATTACAGCAAGCGTGACGTGACTGCCTCTCGTAGGCCACACAGGATTCTCCATCACAATTATCAATAATATAATATTAATTAAATTAGATAGGAGTGGAAGTATGACGTAAGGAAATATTGTTATTCACTTTCACGTGTAATTGATGATTAATCCTAACCCAATTGATATTAATTTGTTAATAAGAATTGTCTTCTTCTTCTTCTTCTTCTACACTTCACGGATTAGACTTACGCCTGTGCAGTCTCCACTGTATCTTTCCTTCTTGGGTCTTTCCATATCTCTATTGTCTCTCAGTTTGTAAGCATACGCGAATCTTGGCTGTCTTATTTCTTCCATTCTTTCTATGTGCTGCAGCCACTTCTTCCTGTTCATTTCCATTATTTTATTTATGCTACTCACATGCAATTCTCGCCTGATTTCTTCATTTCTTATCTGGTCTTCTAAGATGCAGCCTTTTATTCTTCGAAGTAACGTCATTTCTGTCAAAACCAAGCACTCAGTGCCATAAAGCAATATCGGGAGAGCTAAGGTTTATAAAATTTCATTCTACTATCTTTTCGATTTTTGTTTTTATGAGTTGTGGGTATGGTACCACAGATGGATTGCATTTGTTCTAATTTTTTATCAATGTCTGTTTGTCCTTCTTTGTCACATCCTAAGTAATTAAATTAAGAACTAGTTCTAGTTTTACATTGTCTAGAATTACGTTTGAACGGATAAAATATTTTACCCCAAAATGCAAATATTTTGGTTTTGTCTTTGAGATGGGTAAGGTCCGACACCTGCATAGTTTTAAGTGGCTCAGGGCATATTGTAGATCTTTTGCATTACTTTGAATTATGATAGCATAATCTGCGTGAAGTAGAAGGTTATAATATTTTTCCTAGTCATTTCGATTTATGTGCTGGTTTTTTTCAGTAAGAATATTTAAAAATGAATTGGTGTGTCAATTAATTGCCAACTATCAATTTTCAATAATAGTTTCGTGATAGTATTTTCATGAAATGCGATATCCAGAGAATACCGTTTGCTTTGAGCGTTCAAAATTGTTTCGGCTCATTATTATATCCCATTTAGTATTGCTGTAGCCACGTGCCAAGAAAAGGAAGGAAACAATTGAGAAGGAAAGGAAGAGAGAGTTCAAAGAGGAGGAGAGAAAATGCGAGAATGAAAGGAGAATAGAGAAAAAGGAGCAGTGGAGAAACGCAGGGGCAGAGGAAAGGGTGAAAATAGCTCTTGTCCATCTTGTGTCAGTACGTCTTTTCTGCCTCCGTTGCAGGAGGGGTGACACGATTGGCACTCACAGGCAACACAGCTTTATTACCAACAGAAGGGTTTTAGGGGTGTTTCACCAAAGTCACGTGTGTCAAGTACATGGATATAAACAAATACATTTGAAATTTTATACATTTTTTATATATTAGATATATTATTAAATACATTTAAATATTTAAAGGTTTAATTTCCTTTCCACTTTTTAACGAATTCTACTGAACTCGAACTTAAATAAATTATTGTACAAATTTAGTAATAAGAATTGTTATAATCCAAGTTTTATTTTAATTCATGGCTTACCATCAATTTTCATAATGGTTTCGAAAAGTGTTATTACGAAATACGATCATCTGTACTAACTATTTACTTACGCTTTCAAAGTATTTTCAGTGGCTCATTTTTACTTCGTTTGGCTGGAGGGAAGAATGGGAAAAGAAAGCAACAATAGAATGAAATGAGAGGAAGAGAGGAAATGAGGATGGAAGAATAAGGGAAAAAGAGCTGCGGAGGGAAGAAGGAAAGAAGGAAAGGAGGGAAGACGGAAAAGAGGAAAGGAAGAAAGGGAAGGAGGAAAAGGAAGGGGAAAAGGGAAGTAGGAAAGGAAAGGGAGAAAGGGAAGGAGGACAGGGAAGGAGGAATGGGAATGAGGTAAAAAAGATGAAAGAGAAGGAAAGGGAAGGAAGAAAGTGAAACAGAAGATTGAAGAAGCGCTTGTCTGTTCCGTTCCAGTACGCCTCGCCTGTTTCCATTACAGCACGGCTGACACGAGCTTTGCGACATACGCAATACAACGGGATTTCTCGACAATGTCCTAGCAACTACAAAAGTGAGTAAATATATAGAAAAGTTTAATTAATTTTTACCGAATAAATTATATAAAGTCATACTTTAGCAAATTAAACCGGATTCGTAAAAGAATGGATAAAAGTAAAATGTTTTAATACCTCATTCTTCTACATTTCTATTAATCAGCAGTCATAGGAAAAACATTTGTAAATTGTCTCTTCACTGGTCCCTTGATTGATTGATTACTGATTCTGGGCGCTCAAACTGTTTCAAGTCCGGTAAGTGTAGTACACGTTTGATCCCAGGAGATCTTCCCAGGCTGATGAGATCCGGCGCCGACCGGACCTAATTGCTAGAGTTTTTTCCCAACCAGGTATCTCCCACCCGATGGCACCACTTCAGCGAGGCAAGCTCTAAGCTGCCGACCGGTCTCCCGGCATGTGTGGTAGTGAAATGCATGTAAGTGGGTGTAAGTAAACCGGTACCCTCTTTACACCTTTCTGACACGTCACGTTGAAGTACCCTCAGTCAATAAATCAATTAGAGGCGCTCCGTTCGGTTTTCAACATCAATTTTAAATTGTGCTCTGTAAATTTGATAGTAAAGTGTGTTTTCTTGTCTGTCAGTCAGTCAGTGTTGTGTAATGTACTAGGAGTTTTTCAACCAACTTTTGAAAATGCTAAATGGCTGAAGGATGTAAAATTAAGCTCTCAATGAAGTTGTTTGTACTACATATAAAAGAAACAAAAAGAAAAAGCATTTGATATGGCTTACGGGTGTGACTATCTCTGCCCCGAAGGTCGTAGGATTCGACAGTGACGGACTATGAACATACATTGCTAGATCAAATCCAGATGCTTTCTGGAGAAAAATTCTAGAGGGCAGTAGTTTTCCGTGTCCATACAGTTGCTCTGATGAGGAGATTTCCGTGGTTTCTTCAATCAATACTTGTTGAATGCCGGAGCAGAAGCCAAACAAACGGGTAAGGACCATGCACAACTTTTCGTATCTCATACTTATCACCTCTTACCTCCTTACGCGCACACACACACACGCACACACACACACGCACACACACGCGCACACACGCACACAGACACACATAATTACATGCATACTCAACCGTACGCGTCGTAAGACTAGTCGGAAGCATAGAAATTACAGATTTTTGTAGTTGTGGAGGAAATCTCTAGAGTAGAAAACGCCTACAAGTCGACGTGTAATTTGTTTTTATTTTTTTTAACTCGTCAAATTGTCAACATCGTTTATGTAAAAGAGCTACTTTTATGTCTGCTCCCTTGTGGCTTGGTGATCAACCGTGTGGATAAGAGAATTCACTGCTACTCGTTCTACAGAATACCACTGATAACAAAAACCTTGACATTACCGCCTACATCTATAGTACATTTGCGCCTAGCCCTCTAGTATCGATCGAACCGTCAGCTGCGAGTGCAAACAGTTGCCGAGTGGGACTGGTGAAAGCTCTCCGCTACAGACAGGAAAAGGAGAAACTTTACCTTCTCTCCTCTTCACGCCTCTCTCTGCACTCTCCTCACATTTTACTTCTTTCAGTCTTTCCTACCTCTCTAAAGCTGGCTAGCTACCCATAGCAGTCCAAAATATCTACCATTATATACTTGTAATTAATATCTCATTAAGGTATCTGTGTTCCTGAGGAAACAATATCAAGTAATTTGTACTTACTTCGTTTTCTCTTATACTACATTTGATTTATATATGTCAAAGAGATCATGTTTTTTATTTTCTCCATTTATTTATAATTAATTTGTCAAAATCTAGGATGTCACTTCAGGCATCCTATTTCCACAACAAGCTGATCTATCTTGATAAATATTTTTGTAAATTAATCAGAGAGATGTTTTAGAGGATATTCTAGGGAATGAAATATAATTGTAAAGGAACTGTGAACATTAAAGTCAGTAATTTATTATTTCAGAAAAAAATAATTTTTAAAAGTATATTCTGGACATTTCAATTCTTTTCACTGTAACTTTTAGTTACACATTGTATATTCTAGACCATTCTCTATAGCACATGATGGGCTGCAAGCTGCAAGTAGTTATTTCATTTTTTTGTTTATGATGTTTGGCATACATGAATGTGATCAAAATTTCCAATACAAGAAAAATGCATCTCAAGTCCACTCACTAAGTGCTTGACAGTTGACAATAGAGAACGTGGCACTAGCGAACTTGCTTCGAAAACAATTATTTGCTGAAAAACTAAGAAAGGAAGAAAGAAATGGTTTGAATCACTTAAAAGAGAATAAAACAGCACATACAACACAATAAAAATGGTAAAAGATACAATTTAACAATTTTTCATAATTTTGTGGTAAATAATCTATCTAACTACCCTAATGTTAAACTAATTACACCAATAATTATCTGAAATCAAAGAAATCAGCTAGCTTCAGACTAAAGATATTGTAAAAGTAGACTGGAACATCGTATGGTTCAAGTGGCGAATTTTTGACTTAAGCTTCATAAATGTTTCAGTCACTGTCTGAAGGAGAATTCTAGTGGTTGTCTGCTCTTAGTGACAGCTTTTTGTAGCTTCTCTGATCAATGTGAGTTTTACTTATATAGTTGGGGCCACAGCATCTATTGCTTTTTCGGAATGTTAAAACGAAAGAGCAAAATTGTTACGTATCCTACGACTCTTTCCAGGTGTTTTTATTGTAGATTGCATTGCTTTACTACTAGCACGGGTGCTAGGCTTGTGGGGACAGGGAGATCGCCCGAGGCCCTATAAGTCAAGAAGCCAAATGAAGGGAGTGATGAGAAAAAAAATTGAAAAAAAAATGAAAAAATAAATTATAACTCGAAATAATCGTTATCGTAATGTTGTAAGTTGCGGTACAGAAGTTCGATATTTCATAAAATGCCCAATTATTATTTGACCTTAAATAGTGAATTATAGTCATTTCTTGTAGGGTACAACGCTACTAGACGGCTTGTAGGTTAGAACTCTATGAAATGAATCAAATGACCCTCACGTTAAAAAAAAAGGTTCTACAAAAATTCATATTTATTATTTTGTGTATTTAACCACAAGTGATTTTAATAAACACCAACTAAATGCAACACAATTTTTTTATCGTTTTAATTTCACCGTGGAAATTGTATTATTCGATTAATATACACTTTTACTTAAAACTATTACTTAAAATATATTTCCAAAAACTATTCTAGCTTAAACGTTGTCATTTTTGTTATTTGGAGAAATAAATTAAATCATGCAGTTTCTTAATACAACTTTTACATTTTGAATTTTTTGGGAGGGGAGTGCTGCGTTTGAGTATTGCCCCAGGCCCAAAATTTTCTAGCTTTGGTTCTATTAATCATACATCTAATTTTATCCCTGGATCTGCGAACACATCCCAGCTACTTGCCCAAAAGTGAAGTTTTTTTCAAAGTTCACGTAAGTCGTCCAACTGGTTCCTCAGCTCTCTCTTTCTACCGTATCTCTGTTCATGACTTCCTCCCTTCTCCTCTACTTTCATATTTCCTCCCTCCCTGATCTCATTTGTCGCCATTTTTCTTCTCTACGTACGAACCCATTCCGCGTCCCTTCTGCTCTCCCTAATTTCATAGTACTTTCCTTATCTTCTCTTCGGATCAGACGCCGTTGAGAAACTCGGAAACTTCACGTTCGCCGGTTGGCGGTTTGCGACTCGCTGTGACGTAGGCGGTCGCTCTCCCCCCCCTAGCGCAGGGCTGTCCAACCTTCGAGTAGAAAACAACGTTGACCACTTTTGAAGCAGCAGTGTTCCAGAGCAATTTCATTAATTGATACGTTCATTGTTAGTGATTCCGGGCCTGTCAGTCAACTGCAAAGTAATTTGTTCCGAAAGTGTAGTGTATGTTTTCCCTTTTTTATTTTTGTTGTCGTTGGTGGTGGTAGTGGTGGCGATCTTTTCCTACTGGATGGCTAGATCCGGCGCCGAGCTCCTGTCGTCTAGCGGGGTTTTCCCCAACCAGTTATCTTCTACCAGCAGCGCATTTCCCAAGCCGTGTCAAGCGCTAAGCTCCCGAACGGTTTCCAGGCATGTGTGGTAGTGTGCTGCATTCTAGTGTATATGTATGTATGTAATTAAGGGACAAGATAGGGAATAGGACGAGGAAGGGGAAGGAAAGTTCGCGCGTGGTCAGTGGATTGTTTCTTAGGGCCTTGCTCCGGCAATTTAATCCTATATAAACTTACTTTGGTTTGTTCTTCTTTAAATGCTATGACTGCCTGAGTTACATCAGGGTAACTGTTGTCACAGCCGTCTCTGAGTGAGAGGTTTTTGAATTCGAGTCCAGATATTTGCAATGTTTGGCACTAGCTACACAGCTGAAACTTCTTTAATCACTCCCTGGTCGAGAATTTAAGAAGTCAGTGGCTTTGATCAGTACCTGGACCTTCGCCTGGACTATTTCTTTTCTCAAATAAATATCAGGTGAATGCTGAACCGATATCTTAGCAAACATGTCTCAAAGCGCGCAATTTTTCCTCAATCAGTCTCCACTTCTCTTTTTTTGTGTGTGCGCACACACACACACACACACACACACACACTTACACTCACATTAATATTCACTACACTACCAAATGTCATGTTTGGAGACCAATTGACAGCTCAGAGCTTGTCTAGGCAGGGGACTTGACCAGCTGGGGGAGAGAACTTTAAAGGGGGAAAAGCCCGGAAACCAATGCAAATGTCGGAACCGAATCTAAGAATCTATTGTGGCAAAAGAAACCGTCACCTTCAGGCATATGGTATGGTATGTGATATCTACTACACTTATGGGACTATTGACCCTAGAAGTCAACGCACCCGAAAACACGAAATAAAAATACAATTTTAATGAATTATCTAAGCAAAGTCATATTATTTAGCATTATCACTTTGAGACTGAGTTCAGAAAATGTTGAACAACACAAGAAAAAAGCCTTTTTCATTTGCTAGTTTTCGAGCCACCTAAGCTTCATGCCTGTCAGAAATGATACTTTTATACCTTTATTTTCCACCTCATCCTCATTGACAAAAATTGAACTTGTTGACTTCGTTAATTACTCATGATGTGAGTAATATATAATTTGATACACCTATAGAGTATAATGCTAAATAGTACAAAGTGGAAAGTGGACAATAAATCATTGTGACTATGAAATTACTTACGTCTATCTCTTTATTGCCCCAAGGTCGTGTTGTTCCTTTCACCTGGCTGGTGATGATGATTTCTGATTACTTGAATCTCTCCATCACCTACATTGAAAAACTCTAGAAACTCTTAGAAGCAAGCTGTCTTCGAGATCGAACGTGAATAAATAATAATATTTTTAATGAGCCGCGCTGGTGTCATATAGTTAAATGTAAAATGGTGTTATGTACTTAAATATGCAGTGCGTAAAAGTGGAACACGCACAATAAATCAAAGACCCTATGTAATTACTGCAGCCTTTTCACTGCCGTCAGGTTTTTAAACTAACTAACTAAATAAATAAATGCATAAATAAATACATAAAATGTCTTTATTGGTGGCGAAGGTCAGACCATTTAGTCCGTTCTTCCGCCTTCCCACTTTCAAAAACTTTTTTAATAAAATAGTTAATGAAAAGGACATTCAACGAGAAATACCTTCGCAATTTCGATGAGGGATCTTTCACATTGAAGACAGGAATAAAAGCGAGGGAGGAAGGAGTAGATAGCAAGGCGAATAATACTCTCAAAGCATTTGTGAGATTGAAATTTATTTATTTATTACAAGTTGGGAATGTGTTGAAGTTAATCATAAATATATTAGATTAAACGCTACGAGAATTTACTCAAATTCAGATAAATTATATTTTCTGACCCAGCAAGTTACGTACAGACAGGATTAGAAGTATATTTTATAAGTCAGCGAAAGGTTAATAAGTACTACTAAATATTTTAGACAGAGGTTTTGTGTTTCTCTCATTGAACTGTCCAAAATTATTTCCCGCGACTTGTATCTGTCCATCACGGCGTTGGACAACCCTAGTCTAGATGCGACGGGGTCCGTATAAGACTCCGCTGTGCACCCATCCCGACACAGAGAACGTAGTTAGGGATCCCTTGCTCTAATGCAATTTCGCTGACTCGGTCGGGCTATGCAGATGGCTGCAGGGGTACAAGTTGCCTGGACTATGGGCAGATCTGTTTCCATAGAATATGTTATTAAATGTGAAACAGAAGGATAATAGCATAATCCCCTTTGAGGCCGATTGTACTCTGTTGTCTAGATATACTGAAATAGAGCCAGAGACCTGGAATTCTAGCATACCGAACCCTGGCGGTTAGATGTGGCAAACATTTTTTAGGACTTCTTTTCAGATCACGTTAAGCTAGAAAAGTTTGTCGTCGTGATTTCAATCGATATATCTGCTATACTTTAAACCAATATTGCTGGTCATTTGATTCTTGACTGTTTAGGCTTCACTAATTCGGTAATACAGTAGTATGAAATAATGTGAGATTTATAACATTAGTATCAATATAAAAGTAATTATAAAGCGTATTTTTGTCAAATACGTTTAATTAAACATAACGATTTTATGCAATATTAGCCTTTTTTATTCCTTCATTTACTCTTATTTATTTCATTTTAATATAACAATTTATGTCAACATAAAAGTGATGCCTGTTAATTGTATTATTTCACACACTATTTAATTCATCTTCTTTGTAAGTTCAAGTATTTTACTCTATAATTCTGCAATTTTTTGGTAATGTTCCTTTCGTTCAATTTGTTATAAATATATATATTTTTTGTCACACAAATTGTAATTTAGATATTTTGTGGCACTGAAAATGTCTGCAACGTGTAAGAAAATATATTTATGCTGAATTAAACATACATGATACAACTACACCTCGTAATTACTTTCACTCATAGGAATCATCACTATGAAATGTGAAATTGATGGTTCGTATCGCTATCAAATATTCCCTTTTTGAAATTTCAATGACACTGATTTTGTGCTTGAATAATATCATTTTATTTGAATGCCATCTAACAAGTGACCACCAATTTGGTAATACACAAAAAATTATTTCGGATGTTTTTCAAAATTGTTTACCAAGATTTGTTTTTAAAAAAGTAGGAATTTCTGTAATACAGTACGTCACAATCCCTTTTTCTCAATTAATGCATAAGAACAAACCCTAGCAAATGAAAGAATAAAACTGTTTATATTTACGAGTAGATACTATAAAAATAAATTGGAATTTTCAATGTAAATAAATGCAACAACTCTGGCTTATGACAATAAATGTAGTATTTATTGTACTTCTCCCATTATTGATGCTTAATAGTCACAACATATGCTAGTAAAAACATCTATGTGTACAACACATATATATTTTATTTATTTCATTTTATTACGAAACAAAAATATTTTCTAAATCCATAGTTCCACCTAGTCTTAAAGGAATTTTGTAGTACAAAGTGAGAAAAATGATTTTTTTTCTTACCGATGAGAACGAAACCTACTTAACGAAACAATACTAGTAATTCTCACTAACGACGTATGACGGCGAAAAGTAAGAACTTTATTAGAATTTTAAAAAAATCGTTATCAGCTTTTTATTCATATGTACTTTATACTTAGTGTAGAGATAAATATTTTATTTCCAGTCATATGAAAGAAACATGTACTTTTATGTATGAAACATGTGTTTAATATTAACTTTTGTAGTACTTCAGGAGCTAAGAGAGTACAAAAAATAATAGAATATTCAACTAAATTTCGAATAAGATTCATCAAATGTAAGATTAAACAATATATTACTTATAATCTTCAATTACACAAATTTATGAATTATTACTATAAAATATGTCAAAAAATTAAAATTATTGTAACGTGAATTTTGATACAAAATATTTACTAGTGCACAACAAACACACAATAATAATTACCACATATGTATCACAGAGTTCACTCACATGACATCCCAAAATTTATTTCAGCTCTTAATTACATCCAAGTTAAATCCCCACAGAGTGATAGTAAATGTCCTACTACGTCATAGAGAATTCCTTAGTGAATCCATTCCCCATTAGAAGGAAATTCCCCCAAAGTTCTCCCAAACCGCGTTTCCGAATAGTGAATTTTGTCTTGCGTGTATGTGTGCTTGTGTGGGTGCATGTAAGCCGTCAGTTCCCAACACACACACACACATGCATACAGGAAACTCAATTACGACGCAAGTAATTTAGTACGATTAAGCAAACTCAATTACGCATTCTGGCTTCTCCTTCCATTTCCACACACGCTCTACTCTCATCAGAGATGCCTTGACGAACCGACAGCCTTCCGTCAGGTAGTCGATGTAATAATTGACATATGATACAAAAAAAACTTCCAGATTTGTTAGATACGCCAGTAGTTATTGTTTGATTAGCGATTACAGGCGCGCGTCAACTAAATTTATTAATTCCGTGAGTGTAATACATTGCTGCGGGAGGTGATGGTGATCTTACTCCACTCAATAGGGAGATCAGACCCCGACCTTCTTCTCAACAGCTTGCAGGTTTTTCCCGCCCAAATATCTCTCACCAGCGGAGCACCGCTCCAGACGGACATCTTCTAATCTCCTGAGTGGCCTCCCATAGTACAGTACCTCTAACTACTCTCTAACGGCTCTCCTCATTCTATAGTGCATGTAAGTGTGTGTCTGTGTGTGTGAGTAAGGGAGAGGGGAGGATAGCTCAAGGAAATGGGAAGAAAGATCGCAAGCGGGCTATTTGTTAAGGAACTTCTCCGGCATTCGCCTGGTGCTCATCGGAGAAACCACGGAAAACTACTGATCGGAGCAGCCCACTTATAGAGTTCTTCTCCAAGCAGTGGCTGGATCGACCTACCTTTCTAGTTAGTATCGAAAATCCTGCATCGTTAACGAAATAGTTACTTTCTTTACTTTATTTGTTTAGGAAGAATTGGCCAAACAATGAAATTCTGTCCAGGATCTCTAAGGCTTTTGCTCTCGTTATTTAGTAGTCAACTGCTACGTCAATTGATTTATATAAAGAAAATCTTGAATGTATGATTGGCCTGTTTAGTATATTTAAAACGCATGGAATGCCAAATAATAATAATAATAATAACAATAACAATAGTAACAATAATAATAATAAGAAGAAGAAGAAGAAGAAGAAGAATAACAATAATATAATAATATAACAATAGCCCAACAAATTGTTCAATAATGCAATTAAATAAACTACTATTACAAGAAATGCATGCATTGAAACATCAAATGAAAACATAATGCCTACTAAAGACAAAGCCACTTGCAGGAAGTTGCGTGGCTGCAACCCAACAGATGTCGCAACGGACCGTTTGTCATCTGGGTCTCGCCACTTCCTACACAAGTCCCCTCTAGATCTTCAGGCGACGAATTACGGCGCCTGGTGGCGGCCCTCTTGTTACGCGCGACGACCTTTCGCTGCCGCTTCTGACTCCTCTCTGGCGCGTTCGCCGCCCGCTGCCCTCGCAACATCCGCCATTCGAGCGGCACCCCGCCGCCCTCAACACTGCTCAACACCAACGCTCTGCC
>BOPP01000067.1:6310933-6338294 GCA_017312745.1 Gryllus bimaculatus | reverse complement strand
AATACATCATCTTCTCTGAATACACAATTCCTCGCACGTTCGAGACGACATTCTGCTGGAATTGACAGTATAGATCTTGGATATCAAACTCGCATGTACACAGCACAAAGGTATATTTGTAGGTATGATAGAATTGAAGTGGGAAGGTGTGGTTAGAGTGCTGCCGCAGAGCACGCATTACTCTCTAAAAATTAGCGATTGGGATCAAGTCATGGTGTAAGATTGTGGTAATGGAAGTCATGAAGGCAGATTATAGCTTTCGTTCTAGCAAATTTGTGTAAATCGCCAGCAGCTGTGAAAACATTATAAAGGACAGCTCTGTTCTAAAGGAGATCGAGAGATAACTTACAAGAAAGTAGACATGGATATGCTTTGTAGCGAACAGTATTCAAGGAAGAAGTAAAGAAATCTTGAAGTAGAGGTAATCGATAGATGAAATGCACCTCATGATCATGTACAAGTATTAGAGTATATGAGACTAGGAGATCACCGAAGATCGCAGTATTAGAAGACGACGCCGAACATACTAACAAAAGAAGAAGACTAACACACGAGCACTTGTAGAGACACGATCGAGTGTATGAGTATCAGTAGAGAGAGATAGAGAGAAGAGAGAGATAGAGAGGATAGAGACGATAACGATGCACGATATCGAGGGAGTATATCAGGATGATATTACAGATTTGAACACGATGACAGGTAGAGAGACGCAGGAGAAAAGATGAGAGAGAGAAAGAGAGTGTGGTATCGGAAATGAAAGGGAAATGCAGCAATTCAGGACCAATAATGTTAAAAATAGGCAAGCAAAGAAGCAAATAGGACAAAAAGTCAAACTGGAACGTGAATTACAATACAAGGCATGAGAAGTTAGATATGAGGAGCCATAGCGAGTTAAGTCATTAAAGTATGAGCCAGATAATCACGAGAGTATAGCGTCTCCATATATTTTGTCAGCCAACTTAGAACCTGCGTCATAAGACGGATCCTCCACACAATATTGCACCACTACCGGAGCCACTAAAGACTAATCTTGCTCCACAATAGTTGATATCTGTAGACATAAATAGTTGAGAGGTAACTTCTATCATGTCTAGAGAGCGTACATCTATATTATTCACAGTATATAGCTCTACTATCACATTTTTTATCTTATTTGTGTTTTATCAAGTTCTTATAAACACAATTTACGTTACTCATGGGGTCAGTAAACCCAACACGGATGCACGTGTATCATCATAGGAACACGAAGATATATTTTATACTCTATTCTGTAAGAACGGGGACACAACGCCGCGGACCACTTTCAAGAGCTATAATCACAGAGTATCATTATCTTATAGTTTCGAGTTAGTACGTAGCGTAAGAATAAAATTATACAGTTTTCTGCAACTCAATAAAGGGCTAACACTAGTACAATTCGGAGAGATACCAGAGTGGTCATTAAGTAAGCGAGGCACAGAGAAAATTCAAGTTCGGGAGGTACACGTCGTAATAGACGCCGAGCTTCACGGCGCCATTCTCAACTGTGAACTAAATCAAAGTCAGGCTAGTACGAGAGCACGTATTCTCCTAAGCAGATAACAGACCGTCAAGAAGAGTGACATTGCGCGTGAAACGTCAAAGACACCGATGAGCACGAGCGAAGACAAAGTACGAGAGAGCCGTCCCAGCACGTCCGCTGAATATACCGCTGACACACTAACAGAGAGATCACATCTCGGCCTACACTGCTAGACCGATATCAATTCGTGCAAGAACTCGGTACACACTCGTAACACACGCCACGAACTTTTTGTCTACTTTTACGCTCAGACTACGCTACTCGACACACATACACGCGTCGTGCTTATGATAATATTCACGATCACTCCCTTGTGGGCGCCATCCTAAGCTCACGTCGAATGCGCAATCGAGCATACACAGTGCAGAGGTCCCTACACCTCGCACCCATGGCATGAGTTACTAAAGATACTACTCGAGCATAAGTGGGGAACTCGCAGCGGACACAGAGTGTAAGCTTTAAGTTATCCAAACGTAGTGAAACCCAAACGCCACTTCATCCTAACTCTTTGTTTTTGAGGCCAGGCTGCCAAGATGCATGAAAATGGAAGGGAAAGAAAAAAAAAAGGGAGAAAAAATCCAGGAGAGTAACACGGTTTCCACTCTGGGCGAAGCTTCTATTAGGGCACACACGTACCTGGTAGTGAACAATGGCTCAAATGAATTTTCGGACTGCTTACTACAGAATAAGCTTACGTCATTCCCTTGTCGACACAAATTTTAGCGAGTTTATACAAACAAGCATAATACCTACCTCCTTATTAGAGAGGGAAATATATAGGCAAGAAAAAACACTTCTATCAAAAAGTTATACTCTCAGAGCATTCGTCTGAAACTGCACATACTATCTAATGAAGACTCTTAAACGTCATTGATTAGTGATTCCGGTCGGCACACACACACTCAAAGGCTTATAAAGTATACTCTAGTAACGTCGTATGTCTGAAGACATAGGCTGTTATCTTCTCCGGGAGGTGGCGGGATGCGCTTCCACGACTCGTATCACCTGGATATAGTAGTAGGATCGGAGGACGATCGCATTGTTATGGCGTAAAAATGCAGACGCGAAAATTCTACATGTCTCACACACGCGTTACAACGGAAAGAACACTCCACTCTTCATCAGCGGAAGTCAACTGAGAGAGCATGGAACGACACACAGGAACAATGACCATAGCCGAGGACACCGTCGAACGCTGCTTCCACACGCCACAAAACACGAATCAGGCATATCTGGAACCTCTAATTACGAGAGGCGAGCTCGCCCGGCCGCTTTGAAGCTCTTCCTCCATACAGGGGCGGCTGAATTCGACCTAACTTGAACCCACCTGAGGGTGCAAGGTGGGCAGGCGCGGGATAAAGGGACGCAATTATACTGGAAAAGGAGCTCTTTACATGATGGGAGACTCGGGAAAAGGGCAAAAGTACGGGGGGAACTCGGTCAGAGGCAACTGCAGGCAATGGGCGTACCGTCGGGCCGCCAGGCCCAACGCGGGTAAGCGAGGGCTTCCGTTTTAAGGGGATATTTTATTATTTAAGGTAGTTAACACTACTTGTGTTGGCTTTAACAATTAAATTTATATATAGTGGAAGAGCTGATAGTTGAGTGTCAAGCTCTTTAGATGCTAGGGTCTTATGGGCATAAGTGTAGGGCGAGTTTATATCAGGAATGTGGGAGTTTTTCCATGCTGTAAGGTCACAAAATGAACATCTTCGTATTCAAACATTCTGCTGCGACACGCACAACATGGTGATGCGCACATATAATTCATCTATCTACGGCGTACACAAATCATCTATCAGCGGGTCAAATTTAAGAAAAAGCATGTGATAATATTTTGTATGACCAAATGGGTGCTTTAGTGGAGCCTAAGTCGATTAAGGGGAAAGTCTTTGGATATGACATGTGATGTCTATGAGTAATCTTATATCAGTCTACAATTGCGATACACCGAAGACAGTTGAGCATACGTGTACCACTAGTCGCGAACAACAACACCACTTATATATTCAGTCATTCTCCACCCAATAAAGGTGGATGACGCAACGAGAGAGACAGACTGAGTGATATCGATGACTTACGAACGATCGAGGCGTACTATATTAGCAGTGCGATCGCGCTGCGTAGTGCGAAGTCATGAGCAGAAAGAGACAAGTGTGACAAGAGCGAGCGTCGTCTAGAGCGATAACTCACAGCACGAATGTGTTGTTCTGAACGAGAGCGCAGAATGACAGAGAGAGCTCGCACATGTGAAAGACTGACGGGCGCAAAACGAAAAGAGAACGGGAAGGTCTGACGTTGCTCTAGGGCTCAATGGCTCGGAGAAGTGAGAGAGCTCCACGAGAGAGTAAGGGCTAATGGTCCGAGATGCAACGGGGCAGCACAGCAGAGTCGAGTGGGATCGAGCTAGCGCGATCGCGTTCGTCTGTAGAGAGATGGGTGATAGTGATGTCAGCGAGGGATGTGAGCGAAAGGTAGGCTGGCGAGGAGTAGAGCGAGTGCAGTCGCTGAGAATGATACGATGTGTTTAGACTGTAAATATTTCGACGGCAGGCATAGATTGTTTGATTCGATGAGCAGTGTTGACCGACGTCGTGAGAAAAGCGCAGCTATGTGCTGACAGAGTATTGCCAGCGGTGCAAGAGCAGAGTAACTCGCCGGGAGATATCAGATATACTCTGAGAAAGTCGTCGCGCGTAAACAACGACGTCTCCCCCTGCCCCTCACAGGTCACCACCACACACCATGGAGCTGAAATTTCCCATCGCCTGACATAAACCAAGGGAGGAGAAGTAGAACTGTTATAGGAATTTTGCGTGAGATCCTATTATGAAAGCATAATTCGCATCACTGATTAAGACACTTATCAGAATAGGTTTAGCAGCCTGCTACAATCTATCCTGCAAGTGCTTCTGAGTCTATATATAAGCAATCAGATACACACTATGTATGTTTTTCAGATTATAGACTGTGGTTCGAGCGCGGTGTAGTAACTTAGAAATACTTTAATAATTTAAATAGATTGACACGTCCTTGCTGCCATGTTGTCTGAAAGATAGTACTCGCATCAGTCACCTTCTGCCTCGAAACGAGCATCGTATCGTAATTTATTCCACCACTGCCAGTATCTCATTGGATTTCTATGATACACTAACATATATCTCGGGCATTCTATACCAGCTTTGAGAACAGCCAAACCAACCACACAGAGGTAACATCATCTCTATACAATTACTATATAAACAATTGGACAAGCAGTTACCACAAATAACGAGAGGCAAAAACTTAGAAGTACCAACAGAGGTGATCATTGTTCAAGGCGCGAGACGATCTCATTCGTCTCATAACAACAGTGAGATGTGAAATGCAGAAACGTGACATCTAGTGTTCGGTTTAAGAGACTTTGGCAGGATTATCAGAGCACACTAACCTAGAGAGCTAATGCTGCGGAGCAGCGCACACTCGCTTGGAGAAGAACTCTATAGCTGGGAAAGTACACGACTGCAGGTACAGTTTCTTTGTCCTCGGGGCCTGATCTTCTCCGATGGAGCACAGCAATTGGCGCTCGCGCACATATAGAGTAACGCGTGTATATGAGAAGTATATAACTCACCGTTGCGTAGCCTCTTGTCCAACGATATTATCCGAGGCGATCCCTCTGTGAGCTGCCTAAACACGAGGACGAGGCGCTAAAGAACAACTGATGAAAATTTACACATTAGGAACGTAGTCAGAGCCGTGATGGACGGAAAGTTAGAGCACGAAGACTATGGACCTCGTACAGAAGACTTAGAAAGAACTTTGTTCCGCTGCAATCAGCGCTGCCGGCTGGTGAAGCCGAATTTATCTTATAGAGGACAACTGACCTGCCACACTTGTAAGTAAGAATGTATACGAGTGAGCCTGACAATACTTCTTCCATGAAGATAGAAGTATTGTGAGGTACACATCATGAAACCCGCTAGAACAAGTAGGATACCACCCTCACTCATAACGAAAAAATTTCATATGCATCTGAAAAGCAGATTACACTTGATAAGTTCCGCAATCCTAATCAATAGTTATTCGATTGCACAATATCTAGATACACTGGAAATTCCTTGAACAATCAATCCATAAAACTTCAATATCTCTGACGAAGAGAACGGACTCGAAAACAAATTCATGACATGTGAAAGTATAGCATAGATAGCGAGATTCTTGTAAGATATAGAAGTACCAACGGATTGTAGAGTAGTGCATTGTTGCTATGTGAATTAGAGTATCTATATACTATTATGAGCATTGGTATCGTATATTGCGCACTTATCCTTGCGACATCATCTTGCAGTCGTCGTCTAGTCTCGAGTCGCTAGCTGGAGAGTAGTGTGTTGTTTTTCTGGCTATATGCGATTAGGAGCAAATTTGGAGCTCAGCTTATTATCCACACAGCAGCGACAAGCGCACTAACAAGAGATAATGCACTCTATCACATTTGCGGCAAACCACGCGGTTTGGAAAGATGAGACGCAGAAGCTCACCACTTTCAACGCAACTGAAAAAATTGCGATTCACTAACAGAGAATTCTGCTATGACGTATTAGGAGCATAATGATCAACTATACTTGTGAGTATTCTTAGATGTATATAAGACAACGAGAGACAAGTTGTTTCTGAATGGTCCGCATATGACAATTCATGGGAATGTCATTAGTGACTCTGTGATACATCTGTAGGTAGGATTAATCACATGTAGTCGGGTTGCCTCAGGCACTAGATAGTGTATATGAGATTAGCGAGAAAGCTATGAGACAATAATTTCAATATATATTCCTGCTATGGACGATGGTAGTCGCAGTTATACACAGAGAGAGATACATAAATACTTTCGCAGCTAGATTTTTGATAAGATTATAATAAATAAGCTTTACTAAAATACTATTATGTCGGCCACTCCATTTGATGCGCAAATCTCCAAAATGCGAAATCTTGCAGTGCACAATGATCCCCTGTCATCTATGTGGTTCACCGTAGTCGGCTGTATCATCCAGAAGTACTACAAAAGTAACACCTATTATACAGCAAGTGCAATACAAGTACTATTATCAGTCCCAATCCATAGATATGCGACAGTAAACGTCAACATAGAAGGCACTCATTAGTTTTGTACACTATATGTATCAAAATCAACATGAGGAGATAAACAACGAGGAATCCAATCACTACTCTGAATAAATTACGCAGATAACACGTGAGAGTCTTCCCGGAAGACGATCAACGCGTATACTCAGGATACCGAGAGTTTATGAGTTTACGGATCTTAAGTAGCGCACATGGCGTACGGTAAGTAATAATTAGCATACATATTCTCCGTTCCACACTTAAGCTACATAACAAAAACTCCTTCTGAATACAAGATAGAGGTTGGCTGCGATCACAAAATTATTTTCTGTGTTTCGGTCACGAGAAGTCAGGAAAATGAGCAGAGAACAAGAGAGAGCTCAGATCGAGAGTCAATTATTGAGTTCTGAGAGAGCATATTTGTGGGATAAGATGAAGCTAGCCTAATATATTTTGAGAATTTCCACCCAGACGTAACCAAACTATATTCGAATCTCCGAGTCGCCTATCCTCACAGTGAGAGCCTAGAGTCTTGCATTCTAGGTGACACTAGCGAAAAATCGGCCACATTTGAGATTATCTATCGTAATACAGAGAGCACCGATGTCTAATCTTTCCATCTGCTACTACTGTCGGTGCGTAATATCGCATATTGAAAAAGAGCGGAACAGTTAGACGTATACAATTACCGATAGATTGCGCACTCCCACCTATCTAGATAACACAGAGACTACTGTGTAATAGCGCCACAAATTGGTCTGGATAAGAGATCTGCCGAAGACATATTTTGACCGTATTACCGTAACAAGTCGGGATGTCAGTTTAGAGCATCAATAAAATGAATCAGGGGAGGGACAAGATCAATGCAGAGAGAGAGAGAAGGGGAGGGAGAGCGCATACGAAGCATCAACGGTCAGCGTCTTCCTTATGATGACCTACGCATGAATATCAATCACGAGGTTGTAGGATGTATAGATTGCTTCTAGAGTGCGCAGTCGAGAGTGTACTGGCTACGTCTTACACGGTTGGCAGAATCCTGTCGAGTGCGCAAAATATCTAAATTAACAATTTTGTGACAAAAAATATACTCTAGGATTAGTAGCGATAGACTGCAGAGAGCAGGACATGGAGCTTGCAAGCCACCGAGAAAAGACTGGGGCAGGAATCTAGTGAGCCTAGACGTATACTAACCGAACAGCAAAGAGGAAGGACTAAATAGCGTGTTGAAGACTCACGATACTATAACTAGCACTGGCACGAGTACGAGTCTTTGAGCCACTTGATAAATCGGAACATGCATAAACGCTGCACTAAATATAAGAGCAGCACAAGTTGAGATAGGAGAATAAAAGGAAAGCTCACTAATTAATTAGGATTATTATGAGACTCGAAGCTATCTTACTAATATAAATACTTATTCATCAATAAAATTTAAACGGCTTTAATATAATTATCTAAAAAATAATGTGAGAATATCCTTTTTAAATAAACTAGATATTTATTTAGAACACTTAAAACTTTCACACATCATCTAATTTACATAAAAACTATCTATGAGAACACCCTTTAATAAATCATTGAAGCTAACAAGGTTTCAAAGAAATCAAATTTTTTACTCACCAATTCAGTTTTATATTGAATTCACAGCATATCAAAATCAAGGACGTATCCAGAGCTTACTATATTATGAACGCATCTGACATGAGATAGGGTCCACTCAAAAAACATGCAAACCGCTCCACATCTAACCGCCAGGGGGGTTCGTATGCTAGAAATCAGTGGTCCTTCTGAGCTCCTGATTCTTCTAGTCTATAAAACGAGTTCTAGACAAACAATGTTAGACATCGGCACTTACAAAGAGAGGAGGGGAAATTATGCTTATTAGCGTTCTGAGTGTTCCACTCTTAATAAATATTCTTAGGTAAACAAAAACTAGCACTGATAGTTCTCATAAACATCTTGTGACTCTCAGTCATGTGCCACGCTGCACATAAGGTTAACCACGAGAGTACCACGAGAGAATATCTGCTATATGAGTGCAAATGGATCCCTTAACACGTCTCTGTCGGGAGGGGTGCACAGCGAGTCTTAACGGACCCCGTGCATCTAGACTAGGGTTGTCCAACGCCGGTGATGACAGATTACAAGCCGAAATAATTTTGACAGTTCATATGATGAGAAACACAAATACCTCGTCTAAAATATTATAAGTAACTTCGTAAACTATGTTAGGCGACTACTTATAAAATAACTCTAACTGTCCTTAACAATCTCTTGATCAGAAACAATAATATGTTATACATCAGAGATGTATGTAAATCTCAGAGTAGCATTTAGATAATAGATAATTTTATCAACGAAGGGCGACACAATGGCCTGAACATATTTGTAGCTGTAGGAGAACGCCGAAAAACTTCGAAACTTTTGCCATTCCGCGAAACATTGAGAGAAGTCAACAAAAATGCGACCTACGCCATCCTCCTTACATGTTATTGCGCGTTTATCAGAAGAAATAAAATTAAAGAAATTAAAGCATTTTGAGTAAATCTTGTAAAATAAAAAAAAAAAAAAGCCTGAGATGGGTCCATTAAAGTAGTAACTGATGGAGCTCGAAAGTACGCTTCGACGCCTGTCCATTTCTTGTTTTGTTCCACTTGTTAATAAATTAAAATTATATTTCAATCTCACAAATGCTTTGAGAGTATTATTCGCCTTGCTATCTACCCCTTCCTCCTCTTTATCCTGTCTTCAATGTAAAGCTCCCTCATCGAAATTGCGAGGATTTCTCGTTGAATGTCCTTTTCATTACTATTATTAAAAGTTTTTGAAAGGTGGGTAAGCGGAAACGACTAAATGGTCCTGAACCTCGCCACAAAAAGACATTTCTGTATTTATTAGCATTTATTAGTAGTATTTAAAACACTGACGCATGGAAAGGGCTGCAGGAATTAACATAGGGTTTTGATTATTGTGCGTGTCAACTTTTACCACTGGGGCATATTAAGTACATAAAACCATTTACATTAACTATATACACCCCGCGGCATTAAAAGATATATATTATTCACGTCGATCTCGAAACAGCTGCTTCAAAGTTCAGAGTTTCACTGTTAGAGATGGAGAATCAATAATCTCAGAATCACATCACCAGCCAGTGAAAGGACAACACGACCTTGGGCAATAAAGAGATAGAAGCTAAGTATATTTTCATAGTCACAATGATTTATTTGTCCACTTTCCACTTTGTACATTAGTATTAATACTCTATAGTGTACTTCAAATATAATATTCCAGCATACAATTGATAATTAAACGAAGTCAAACAAGTCAATTTTGTCAATGAGGTAAGGAAAAAAAGTATAAAAGTATCATTTCTGACAGGCATGAAGCTTAGTGGCTCGAAAACAGCAAATGAAAAAGCTTTTTCTTGTTTGGTCAACATTTTCTGAACTCAGTCTCAAAGTGAAATGCAAATATATGCTTGCTAGATAATTATTAAATTGTATTTTATTTCGTCGTTTTCGGGCGTTGACTCTAGGTCAATAGTCCCAAATAATAGTAGATATCACATACCATACCATATCCTGAAGTGACGGTTGCTTTTGCACAATAATTCTTAGATTCGTTCCGTACATTGCATTGTTTCCGGCTTTTCCCCCTTTAAAAGTTCTCTCCCCCAGCTGGTCATCTCCCTGCTAACAAGCTCTGAGCTGTCAACTTGGTCTCCAAACATAGCATTTGGTATGTATTGAATATTAATGTGAGTGTAATGTGTGTTGTGTGTGTGTGTTGTTGTGTGTGTGTGCGCGCACACACAAAAAAAGGAAAGTGGAGACTGATTGAGGAAAATTTGCGCGCTTTGAACTATGTTTGCTAAGATCGGTTCACCAATACACCTATAGTTATTGAGAAATTAAATAGTCCAGGCCAAGGTCACGTACCGATCAAAGCCACTGACTCTTAAATTCTCGACCAGGAGTGGTTAAATAATTCCAGCTGGAGCCTATGCCAAACATGCAAAATCCGACGCGAGTCCTAAACCTCTCAACTCAAGACGGCTGTGACAACAGTTGCCCGATGTAACTCAGCATCAAGCATTTAAGAAGAACAACCAAAGTAGATTATACACACACACGGAGCAAGGCCCTAAAAACAATCCAACTGACCACGCCGCGAACTTCCTCCCCTCCCGTCTATCCCTATCTGTCGCTTAATTACATACATACATATACACCTGAGAATGCAGCACACTACCAACATCCGGAAACGTTCGGAAGCTTAGCGCTTGACACGGCTTGGAAATGCGTCTGGTAGAAGATAACTGTTGGGGAAAACCAGCAGACGACAGGAGCCTTCGGCGCGATCTAGCCACCCATGGAAAAGATGCGCCACCACCTACCACCACCACGACAACAAAATAAAAAGGGAAACAGTACACTACACTTCCGGAACAAATGACTTTGCAGTTGACGGACAGACCGGAATTACTAACAATAAATGAACCAATGAAATGAAATCTGCTCTGAACACTGCTTCAAAAAATGGATCAAGTTGCCTCCGACCTCGAAGGTGGCCAGACGCCTGCGCTGTGGGGGGGGGGCGACCGCCTACGTCCACAGCGAGACGCAAACCGCCAACCGGCGACGCGAGTTTCCGATTTTCTCAACCGCGTCTGATCCGAAGAGAAATAAGGCAAGTACAATGAAATTAGGAGACAGAAGGGACGCGAATTGGGTTCGAACGTAGAGAAAGAAAATGGCGACAGATGAGATCAGGAAGGAGGAAATAAGAAAGTAGAGGAGAAGGGAGAAAGTCATGAACAGAGTCGGTAAGACAAGGAGAGTAGCTGAGAAGCAGTTGACGACTACGTAAACTTTGAAAAACTCACTTTTGGGCAAGTAGCTGGGATTGTTGCGCAGATCCGAGAGATAAAATTAGATGTGTGATTATAGAACCAAACAGCTAGAAAATTTGGCCCGGGGCAATAACTGACAAACGCAGCACTCCCCCCCAAAACAAAATGTAAAAGTTGTATCAGAGAAACTGCATGAGTTATATTTATTTCACCAAATAACAAAAAAGAAACTTTACACCTAGAAACGTTTTTGGAATATATTTTAAGTAATAGTTTGAAGTAACCGTGTTTATTCATCAAAAATACAATTTCAACTGTGAACTTAACAACGAAAAATGGTTGCGTTTAGTGTTTATAAAATCACTGTGGTTAAATACACATAATAACATATGAAGTTTTGTAGACCCTTTTTTTTTCTTAACGGAGGGTCCATTTGATCCTTTTATAGAGTTCCTAAACATACAAAGCCATTTAGTAGTGTTGTACCCTACAAGGATAACTGATACTTCACATTTAAGTCAAAAATAAATCATTGGCAGTTATGAATATCAGACTTCTACCGCACTTAAAAACATTACGAGAATGAATATTCGAGTTCTTCTAATTTCTTTTTTTTTAATTTTTTCCTATCTCCCTTTATTGGCCATGACTTACAGGGACTCGGCGATCGCCCTGCCACAGCTAGCGCCCGTGCTATGAAATAAAGTGATCTATAATAAACACCTCGGAAAGTAGTCGAGAATACGTAACAATTTTGCTCTTTCGGTTTTAACATTCGAAAAAGCAATAGATGCTGTGCCCCAACTAATAATAAAACTCACATTGACAGAGAAACTACAAAGAGGCTCACTAAGATCAGACAACCATAAATTCTCCCTTCAGACAGTGACTGAAACAGTTTATGAAGCTTAGTCAAAATCGCCACTTGAACCATACCATCAATAACGATGTTTTGTCTATTTTACAATATCTATAGTCTGAGCTCGCTGATTATCTTTGATTTCTGATAAATTATTGGTGTAATTAGTTTAACATTAGGGTAATTAGATAGATTGTTTTACCTACCAATATATAAAAAATTGTGAAATTTTATTTGTTTTCATTTTATTGTGCTTGTATGCTCTGTTTATTCTCTTTTAAGTGCTTCAAACCATTTCTCCTTCGTTTTCTTAGTTTTCAGCAAATAATGTTTCGAAGCAATTTCCTAGTGCCACGTTCCTAAGTCAACTGTCAAGCACACTTAGTGAGTGGAACTTGAGACTGCAATTTTCCTGTATTGAAATTTTATCATATCATGTATGCCAAACATCATAACAAAAAAATGTAAATAACTACTTGCAGATTGCAGCCCATCATGTGCTATAGAGAATGGGTCTAGGATATATAATGTGTAACTACAAGTTTACAGAGAAATAGGATTGAAATGTCCAGAATATACTTTTAAAAGTTATTTTCTGAAATAATAAATGTACTGATTTAATTTTCACAGTTCCTTTCGCATTTTATATTTCATTCCCTAGAATATCGTCTCTAAAACAGTCTCTCTGATTATTTTACAAAAATATTTTTATCAAGATAAGATCAGGCTTTGTTGTGAAATTAGGAATGCCTGAGTGACATCCTAGATTTTGGACAAATTAATTATAAATAAATGGAGAAAAAAAAAAACATGACTCTTGACATATTATAAATCAAATGTAGTATAAGAAAAAGGAAGTAAGTACAAATACTTATATTGTTTCTCAGGACACAGCTACCTAATGATATATTAATTACAAGTATATAATGGTAGATAATTTGGACTGGCTATGGTAGCTAGCCAGATTAGAGAGGTAAGAAAGACTGAGAGAGAAGTATGTCTAGGATGGAGATGAGAGTGGGCAGAGAGAGGCGTGAAGAGGAGAGAGGGTAAAGTTTCTCCTTTTCCTGTCTGTAGCGGAGAGCTTTTCAGCAGTTCCACTCGGCAAACTGTTTGCGACCGACGATCGCAAGCTGACCTTCGATCGATACAGAGGGGCTAGGCACAAAGTACTATAGATGTAGCGTGATGACAAGGTCATTTGTTATCAGGATATTCTAGAACGAGTAGCAGTGAATTCCTCTCCACACGGGTTGATCAGCAGACCGCAAGGGAGCGAGAGAGAGAGCTCTGACATAAACGATGTGACAATTGACGAGTGAAAAAAACACAATAAAAACAACTTACACGTCGATCTGTAGCCGTTTTTCTACCCAGAGATTCCCCACAATTAACTACGAAAATCGTACATTCGTCTATGCTTCCCCTAGCTTACGCGGCGAACGATAGAGAATGCATGTAATTATTTGTTTGGTGGTGTGTGCGTGCGTGTGTGTGCGTGTTGTGTTGCGGTGTGTGTGCGTGTTGTTGTGCGTGCGCGTAAAGAGGGAAGAGCGATAAGTAGGAGATGACAAAAAGTTGGCTTAGCAACCTGTTTGTGGCTTCTGAGCCCGGCATCAACCGAGTAATCTGATTGAAGAAACCAAAAAAAAAGATACGCAGTCAAAGCACCACATAAGGCTACATGGACACGACCACAAACTAGCAGTGGTTCCCGCTGAGCAGAATGTGCCTGCCCAGCAAATAGCAACGCTAGATTTGAACTCTAAGCACATCGTATCAAAGTCGATAATTCCGTCACATGCTCGACCCTTAACGACGGACTCCGAGAAAGAGAGAGTCACACCGTAAGCCTATATCAAATGCTTTTAACAACAACTTGTTCTTAACACTACTCTAGCTACAAACAACAACATCGAGAGCTTATATATATTGACCATCCTTGCAATAACACATGATGTCAGGAAATGTTGAAAGACTGTCCCAGTAGTAACGGATTCAGCTACAAAACTGATGACTGACAAGACACAGAAACCCTTCTCTATCGAACTGTAGAGAGATAATATTGATGTTGAAGAAGTCCGAACTGAGCGCAGATTTATGACTGAGGTACCACCAATCGAGGTGTTAGCACATCTACGGAGTAAATAGGGTATCTCACACTATAACACCACACCACACTTAAGAAGCGATTTCACTACAACACATAGACAGAGAGACGCGGCGCGAGAGGAGACCCACACCGGTGCCATTGATCGGAGCAATAACCGCTGAGAAATATCTCTAGCAATAAGTCCCGCCCAGCCGGTATCCAGCGCGAGGCACACGAGGTTCACCTCTCACCACCCACACACGTGTACACACATGGACTGAAACAGATTGAGCCCCAAACCATTAAATCAATCAGCGACCAGTGTAGAGACAATTTACAAAGTTTTCGAATGAACTGTCGAATAAAATAGGTAATAAAGAAATGAGGATTAAGAACAATTTCAACTTCTTATCAATCCTTACGAATCCGGTTAATACGCTACAAGTCTGACGCTTATATACATTATATTCGTAACAACACATCTATATATACCACTTTTGACGGATTTTAGCGATGTAACTGACTCATTCTTTGTCTGGAAACGAATTCTGACAGGTATTTTTTAAAGATATCTTCGATATAGACCACCAGAAGCCACTTGGAGCTGCGCCGTAATAAACGAACCTCGGATCGCGCTGGGTTTCAATTCCTCCTTTTCACCTGCACTTCAACCCCCCCCCCCACACACACACACACAGAGTGCACTTACTTCCACACAAGTTGACATGTGAGTTGGTATCGTATTTCATGTTAAAACGGTGAAAAAATCAGCATTTCCATTTTATAACACATATGGAACATATGACCTAAGCAATTGACATGTCTGAAATAATTAAAAGCTCACAAACTTTCTGATTATTTCCTCTCTTTCTCCGCTAATGCCTTTGGCACTCCTTTCATCCTTATTTTCCTCATTCCGTTTCCTTCTTTTCTCTGTTTAGCTATCCTTCCTTCTCAGTAAACCAAGTAATATCTGTTTTTAAAAGAAAACGTTAACAGAGGGGTAAATATCTGTTTGTGATATCAAAGAACCCTTTAATGAGCAATTCATTACACCGTATCTTGTTGGGATTTCTTTGTTTAGCCTCTTCCAGGTATCTTTCATTATTTAAACTCATTAGTCTCTTTACGCTCGTGTTTTTTCTTCCCTCTGTGCATGAATGTTCTTTTCTTTTATTGTAATATATTTAAAATGCCTTTCATTTAGAGAAAAAATGATTGAATTGTGCAAAGTGGCATTTCATTATATGTCTAAATTCCAACATGCTCTAGTAAAGGGGCATGCGTAGTCGTAATGAAGTTCATTAATTTGTTTCCTTAGAAGAGCAAGGTGAAAAAAGTCTTCAATTTTCAGTATCGTTATGAATTCAATTGATGTTCTTTTTCCTTTAGCCACTTATGTGTCTTTTGAAATAAAGGGATGTTCTATTATTCTTGTGTAATTTAAAAATTTGCTGGTCTATATTATATTTGCATGGTTAATAATTCAGTGCTGTGGACGCAACTTTGCATTCATAATATTACCATTAGTCCTGATAGTTTAATCGATGTCGATTTTTTCAATGTTTGTTTCAATATTTGTTTGCCGGTGTTTTCAATGTTTCGTTGTTTTATAGAAACATTGATGTTTTATATATATATAAACGTCGATGTTGTTTCAACATTGTTGTTTTATGCTGGATGTTTTCACATTTTCGATGTGTTGATTTTTAAAGGAAAAAGTCCTTATAAGAATCAATATTTTGTAAAAGTTAATGTAAGAAATAACTGACGTTGTGACAGTTTATCTGTTCGAAGCAAAAGAAAGCGGATTGTACTACCTTCATCGAGCAGTCTGTCTCTATCCCTATATCTCCTTATTGATCTGTTGTTTCCTACCACTCGTCTTTTGCACATTAAGAAGAGATCAACAAATGCGCCAAGAAAGTAGCGCCTACTCATATTTCCCATACTAGTGCAGTCAATTGGTGCTCAAAAGCTCCGATTCTGGAAAAAAATCGGAAATATCTTAGGTTTTTAAGAATCCTGAATTGAAATTTTATGTTTGTAGTTTCAAAAAAAGTTCGTCATCACAGAGAAAATTGCGAAAAAAAACAAACTCGAATTGCCCTTTTTCGTGGCTAAAGATTTAGCCAGAGGCACAAAAAGTAACTGTGATTTAGTGCGTTCCAGCGTCTAAACATTTTTTTAGATATTTAATGTTCTTGTATGTATTTTGTTGGAAATGTTATCTAATTTAATTTCGTAAATAACCATTGTTTCGATAATAGGACAGGTGGGAAGATGTAAGTGAAACACTGAAAACAGGGTGAATTTTTTTGCAATTTCCTTTGTGAAGCCGACTTTGAGACGGCAAACATCAAATTCAAATTTAGCAATCTCAGTGAGGTGTAAAACTGTTGAGAATGAACCAAGAAAACAAATTTCGAAATTTTTGTGGGGTCAGATACGTTTTGATTGGACTATATCATTTCTCGGTGAACTGACTACTGACGCCTGAGAGGATCCTTACCCCTCAGATTTTAAAATTTATTTTGCTCCATTGTAATTTTTTAAATTTGTTTTCGGTTAAATATGAATTATAAAGTAATTATTAAACACGGCTACTATCAAACTTAGTTTTGTTGCGCACGAATTGAAAGTTAGAGGTACTAAACGAGCTTTAATATATAGATTTAAAAAAAATCGGTGTTCTTAAGTCGACTAAACATCAACTAACATCGATTTGAATATAAATGTTTTGTTATCGATGTCGCATTGGGTCTCGGACCCTATGCCATTATTTTATTTATAGGTACCAGTGTAAATGTGATAATACACTTACAGAAAAGGGTAAAGAACATACGATTACTAGGTTAGTGTAAAAGATGCATGCGAGTAGCATAACATTAAAAAAAATATTGAATGATATGATTAAGTAGTTATATCAGGCTTCATTTTTTTAAATTTTTGTGTTAATAATATATATTGCTCTAAAAAGTCAGTTGCTTTAGAAATGTTGAAGGTTCGTTTAAGTACGATTACAATTTCAGTAAAAGGTGGATTATCTATATATTGAGCAGGGGTCTTCCTCTATTTTACTGAGAAGTGAATTATATTATTTGTTTCTCAATCTTCAATCTCACGTTTTTTCTACTTCTGCCTGATTGCCTTTTTATACTGAGAGTTGCTTTTTGTGCAAATGAGAACCCTCTTTGCGCGCTGATTAATATTGCTATCCAGCTGCGCTTTAGTTTAGATTGAAGCTCTATCACATGTAAAATGTCACTGAATATGTCCGTTTTTCAATACATCTATTATTAAGCACGATATTGTACATTACAGACAGGTTCGTTAAGAGAAAAAGTATTTCGTATTCCATGCAATACGTGTTATCCATTATTTTTATATAACCTCTTTATTTTTTTTACCTTTTGATATTCATATCTCTGCGATTCATATAAATGAAATTCGTGAAGAATTAAAATAAATTGAAAGACTGCTTATTATGATATACAGAACACATTTGTAGAATCATATATACTATTTAGATCACGTGTTTTGGAAATTACTCTGTCAGTCGCAGCAAATAAGATGTTGTTTGCACACGTGGTGTCCTTTTTTGTATGTATTATTTAATTATTAATAATAGAAAATATATATTTTTTACTTTCTCACCCTTTAGTAAATGCAATCGTGCGCTGAAAAACTGAAAATTTTCGGGAGATAAACTTTTATTGCCAGGTGGTATAAATGATCGCAAGTTGCTCTGAGGATCTGAATTTTGGTCTTGGAGTGGAAAAAATTATGTTTAATAACACGTTTGCAGGTTCATGTAGTAGTATTGTACAGAGGAGCTGCTAGAAATAATTCGAGAATGTTTGTACTTTTATAGCACTATTAGTTTAAAATGGTGACAACACGCACAACCTGGCGGTAAGGCGGGTAGTATTCATGCAAGGCGGTATTAGGCAAGGGCAGTGGCAAGGAGTAGAGTGTATTTGATTGGACCAAGACAGGAAAAGAACAGGAGGTTACAGTAGCATACGACAGGCCTGGCTAAGGCGAATATCCCCTTTAGACAGAATGCATTCTGTTTGCTATTCTATTTGATGAATCCAAAAATAATATTTTTTTTAAATGTCGACATCACGCACAACCTGGCAGTAAGGCGGATAGTATTCAGGTCAGGCAACGCAGCACAGGACGATTGAGGTGGCAAGGGACACGGTGTGTTCGGCGTTAAGGCAAAGGAGAGAAGGGTAGGACAGGAGAGAGAAGATCAGGAAAAGCAGCTCATGCCAGGCCAGGCCAAGCCTGACTAGCGAGAGGAATTAAAGACAGAATGTATTATTTTTCCTGTCAGAATAGATGAATATGATAAATTAATATTGAGACATGTAAAAGTATTCGGCTTCACACGCCCCATGCGATTCAATATCATGGACACCTACTAGTACATATTAGGAATAACACAGAAATGATCATCTTTGGCTGTAAAATCCAGTTTTTATATGTCCCTGTATGAGTTTTCTAAGGCAGGTGAATTTTGTGACCACACGTGTTTTGAGAGGAAAGGTGAAGATGAAATGTTTCGTTTCTTAAACAGTATTCAACAAAATTAAAACTTAAAAAATCTATTTCACTTCCTTATGAGGATCCCTACTTTGTGGCCTAAGTGATGTAATACGAGCAATAACTTCAAATCTATATAAAAGTTCAATTGATGGAATGGATGTAGAAATAATACCTTCCTATAAAACTGTTTACGTGGCTCAAGGTATCAATTAATGACTCATCAGAGCCTCTTATCTTAAAGTCCTAGCGTTTGAGACCAGAGAGCGGGAAGATTTTCGACACTAGCTACATAGCTTCATTGAAGTCGCTGCCTGGAGAAGAATTCAAGCAACTGGCTGCTTCGATCGGTAGTTTTCAATGATTTCACCGATCCTATGAAGTGAATATCGGAGCAAAACCCCTACAAATGGACCTCGGGGAGAGGGCAGACTTATTTTTCTCTTCCTTAGCATGTCCTCATTCTTTCCTTACACACTCTTACACTTGCGCTGTACTATCCCATATGCCAAGAGTCAAAATCTGAAAATTACTAATCAATGGTGTGTGGAGATTACATCATCTTGCAGTAAATTATTTATTATTTGTGCACTGATACGGTCATATTCTGGTGTGTTTATTTGTTTTCGTGCAGTAAATAAATACCTTGAATCTCTAAGAAAACATACTTAATGCTAAGGGTATTTAGAAATCGTGGTTTAGCGTGCCTTTGACAAGTAGAGTAATAAAGTTAATCGATATTACAAAAGTGTCTTCGATGTTTCATTAGTAGATCTGTTGTCTTAATAAAGATGTTAAGCGATTTTCCAATTACTAATCGCCTTTGAATTGATTCATGAATTGCACCAAGCAAAAAATACCAACATATAGTATGCCAGAGTTTAAACAATACTTTACACATTGAAGAAATTTCACACGGGTCTAGCCAGTAGCTTTCTACAAAACAATACCTGCATCGAAACAAGTTATTCAAAAACCCATTGTGTTTAATGTTTACTTATTTATGGTTGCATATAAGCCAAACAAGAGAGAAATTGGCGGAGTATTTTCGGTCTGTGGTTTGAAACGTACACCTTCAACGTAGTTTCAAAAAAGATAGGCAGCGCCTGCCCTGTATTTAAGCAGAAGTGTTTCTCTTCTTTTTCTCGGAAAATATTATGCTTGAAATTTAATTAAGCTTCGCGGCTTTAATCCCAAGATAAACGCTACTTTCAAAATTACTCTCTTCTGGTGCCATTGAGTAAATGAGAGGGAGTAAGACAAAGCAATCTTATATAAAACAATATCTGGGTTTTATTTTTTGAGTTAGTAATTTTCACTCTGAATATTTCTAGAAACTCATTTAATACTATTTTTTACATTAAAATTAAAACATATTAGCAAATTATTATTTAGTTAGTCATTTTATTTGAGAGAATATTAAATGTCAAGTCAATCTGTCATTTAATTATGAAACTATCAAAAAACTTTAATTGTCAGGTTCTAATACAAAGTTACTATATTGAAATAAAAATTCGTACTTACTATATATTACTCTCCAATATGACACGTTGCTGTAACAAAAAGTATGCACAATGTAGTTTTCCTCCTTAATGCATTTCAGTATTATAATAATAAATAAAATTGATCTAAATTAAACGTTTTTTTATTAATGCATTTAATGACAGTTTTTCTATAGGATTACTAGATTATTTACGTTTCTATCCCTTTTATATAAATCTAAAAGAATGGTACGTCCTGTTCTATGATATGAGCTTGAAAATGTACACATTTTTTTACATCGCCTGATATTACTTGAAATACTCTGCTCTTCACTGCAAATCTTCTGGGAGTGTTGGGTTTCAGCACCAATATTTGAGGGTGTACTGACAATAATCCCAAAGATCATCCGATAAGTGGAATTGTGACCACACATGTCTTGTATTGTTTTATTTATTTTTATTCTAAATCGACAACTGTGAATGAAGAATGAAAAGTATATGTTTAAACTTTCTTTTTATTAAGCACTGTTAACCCAAAGGGACTAAATTAATTCAATTTTGGTACCTACTCTCAAATAAAGCAACATAAAACTGTCCTTGGCATAAAATAATAAATGATAGTATGCATTTCAAACGTGGCACGCCCAAGATAGTAAACATTTTTTTCAAAAATCTTGGAAAATTGTTACAGAGAGGGAAAACAATGTAACACTTTCAAACTGCTTTGCAACGTGTGAAAGTGATGATAATGGAGACGTTATAGATAAAATTGACAATATTATTTGTGCCGAAGACGAGGAAAACGTGAATGATGACGTATTCATCAGTTCAGAAACTGTTGAATCGTATCTCGTCAAAGAGACAATACGAATTTTACAATTTGTTCTAAATATGTCATTATTTGGTATTCGAGACCTCGTGGTCGTGATCGAAGATTTTTATGTAAAATATCTTGTTTTAATCGCTAAGTACATTATTATTATTTCAAAATAATGTTCAATCAGCATACCCTCAACAATGTTATGACTTTTACTATTAAAATATATTCAAACAATATTGAATTTTCCATGAGGTAACTTTGTTACCCTTTTGGTATACGACGAGTGCAAAATACCTCGATAGTCAGTAGGTTAACTTTCTCACGTTACATTTTCGAACACCCAATCATCTTAACAATATTCATCGCACCACAAATACCACAAATTGATTATCTCCACTTCCTTTCCACCGGTATCTCAACCCCCCCCATAATCGCAACACGACCATCACCACCAACACCAGCTTCGGCTGAGATGGCTCAAAGACACTTTAGTCGTTGTCCAGTGTTGCAAGGAAGCTAATCGGGGCCTGACAATCTTTTTTATAATATTTACGACACTAAAATATATTTGCATTGAAATTAACGGCTAAGTGTTATTTCTGTTGTATGGAGAAATTAACTCTACTAATGTTATGAGTGAAAGGGGGGTTTTTGTTGGAAATAAGAGACCCCTGTGGATAGAATGCCCCCAAACCTCTTGTTTCCTCTCTGGGTGGCATTGCTATATTCTAAGCAATATTGCTAACGAGGAGACACTAGGTTTGGCGTGTAATGGATTTTAGACACGCCTCAATCAATGCCAATGCCTGTAGAAAAACTCTTCTTGACGCTAGGTGCATTAATAGGTAGTTTCAATTTTTTTCTGATCAATACCAGGGGAATACCCGAGCAGTACTATAACGGCCACTGAACGCGAACGATTTTCTTTTTAATCACTGCCCCTCCTCTCCCTTAACACACATGCATTTACGTGCATTATACTCCTCCTATATGGAGAGCATAGATTTTTCCTGACTGGGGGCAGTGCCTCGCTGGGGGAGATACATGAAGAGGGAAAACCCGGTGAGACTATGTGTGGGTCTGCACCGAAACTACGTTTCAATTGGGATGGAACACCGCCAACTCTAAAAATAAAACATTAACTAGACTAGCGGGACAAACGATCATGATATTGACAATCATCTATCATTCTATCATACTAAATAATCAATCAATAAAACAATCAATAAATCAATCAATAAATCAAATACTATCGTCAACATTGCCACTACTATTGCATCAGCATCACACGATTGCCACCACCACCATCCAACCAAGGAACATCCCGCCGCGAGCATGGCTGCAGACGGATCCGTTGACAGGGAAATTTCTGTTAGTACGACCGAAGCAAAGCGGCTTGGTGCTGGCAGATCACGATTTCGACAGCGGCAGTTGGCGGGGCCCCTCGGGGAGTCGCTTTGACGCGACGCGACGCGACGGGACGGGGAAGGGCGCAGCGAGACGGAGAGAGGCGGAGCGGCACGTGGCGGGGTGAGGTGGAGGGGAGCGGGACGAACAAAGAAAAGCGGACGGGGGGAGGGAATCAAGTCGATTGATTAAAATATTACTGATTTCAAATGTGTCAGCTGCTAAGATCGTAAGTCCAGTAAGTGTATATCATGATGTTTTCCTCAGGAGATGGCACCCTTAAAACGGGGAGATCCGCCACCGGTTTACCGTCGGCTAACGGGGTTTTCCTCAACCAGGGATCTTCCACTTGTTTGGCACCGTCCCAGCCGGGACAAGCTCTAACCGTCCAACCGGTCTCCCGGCACGTGTGGTAGTGCAATTCATTTAAGAATAAGACTGCATAAATAAAAGGTAGTGAAGGGCAAGGAATTAGAAGGATTAATCGTGAGCTGTCCGTGGCCCATTTGTTCGGGTACTGCCCCGGCATTTGCCTCGTATTGATTAGAGATACCACAACAAAAAAAAAACGATCAGAGTAGCAGGCCGTTTAAGTTTTCCTGCAGACAGCTACAGAACTGGACTTACCTATGTATCCAGTGTCGGAAACCTCTCCACCGTCGGGACTCATACCTAAGACCTCGTGGCAAAAGGCACATCAGCAGTGACTTCATTTGATGCCGTGGGCCACGGAGCGAGGAAGAGAGGGACCTGTCGTGGGCATGTAGAGCAGGTCCAGGCAAGTTGTGGCGGGGTGGGGCGGGCTGCGGAGAGGTGCTGCGAAGTAAAGCGGAGCGAAGTGAGCTGGGAGCGGCGCTGCGGCGGAGCATGGACGGAGTAGCGAGGTGGAGCGGGACGTGGTGGGCGGGGTGAGGTATGGCAAGGCGCAGATGGGTGGGGCGGGCAGGCAGGGGAGGGTGGGGAGGCGTCGGAAGGTTCGAGCAGTATGTTGGAAAAGCTAGTTTGAGTGAGGTGAGGCCTGGTGGATGAGACGGGACGTGAGACCGGGAAGGCAGGGAGGAGGCGGTAGGGGCGCGGGGCGAGAGGCTGTTGGGAGGGGCGAAGCAAGATGATGCGAAGCGAGGCCTGAGATTTGACGGGATGGGGCAAGCGGGAAGAGTGAGGAAGTGCTGAGAGGGGGAGTGGCGGTTGGAGGACGGTTGTAAGCAAAAATGAGGCGAGGCACGTGGCGAGTTGGAACGACGGAGCAGGGTGGGGAATGGGCGGGGGAAGGCGAAATCGTTGTGAGAGGACGGGGAGGACTGAAGCAAGATGAGGCCGACGCGTGGGTGGATGGGGGATGGGCGGGGTTGGGGAATGGCGGGGGATTGAGTGGGCAGGGACGTGGCGCGTAGGAGCGGGGAGCGCAGGACAAGATGGGGTGAAGAAAGGATGAAGCACGCGAAGACGTGGCGAGTCAGAGCGGAAAAGGGTGAGGAGATGGGGCCAGAAGGGGTGGGACGGGAGATTTGGAGGACGCGGAGAGGCGAAGTAAGACGATGGTGAGGGGAGGCGTGGCGAGTTGGGACGGGACGGGCGCGCAGTCAGACGGTGAGGGGCCTGGGATCACGGGGCAGGGAGGCGAATGCTTTGTGAGAGACAGGGAGGAGTGAAGCAAAGAAGAGACGAGGCGTAGCGGGGACGCTGACTGGGCGGGAATGGCGGGGAAGGAGTGGGAGTGGGAAAGGGGCTGAGAGCGGGGAGGGACCAAAGAAAGGGGTGAAGTAAGATGAAGCATGGCGAGGCGTGGCGGGTCACAGGTAGGCTGATGGGCGAGAAGGGTGGACGTGGAACTTCAGGAAGGACGGGAGAGGCGAAGCAGACGAGGTTGAAAGCGAGGCGAGGCGAGTAGCTGCTTCGGACGGGCGGGGCGGGGCAGAGGAGGAGCGGGCGCGGGGGTGGGGGCGAAGCAGGACAAAGTGTGGCGGAGGGGCGGGGCAAGGTGGAGCGGGGTGGGGGCAAGGGTGGAAGGCGCGCGTGGGGCAAGGTGGGAGCGCTCGGGTGGGGCAAGGTGGACGGGGTTGGGGAGGTGAAGGCGGGGCGGGTGCGGCGAGAACGAAGCAGGGTTCAAAGTGTGGCGGGGAGGGGCGGCGGCAAGGTGGGAGCGGGCGGGCGAGGCGGGGGCGAAGCAGATCAAAAGTGTGCGAGCGGGCTTGGGCGGGTGTGGTGCGGGGCGGTGCGGGGCGTGCGGGGACGGGGAGGGGCGTGGCGTGGCGGGGCGGGGCGGGCGGGGCGGAGGCGACTGCCGATTGCCTCGGAGCGAAGTGAAGGGCGAAGCGACGGGCGGGCGGCGCGTAGGCGGAGCACGTAGCAGCCGCGGGCGCGCCGCCCCAACTGCTGCGAGTTAGTGGGAGCGCGCAGTGGGGCGAGATCACTCGACTCGGAATATCATCTCGAATTAGAATACGGCGTAGCCTCTGAAACGTTCATGTCCGGAGTTTAAACTGACATTAATAACTAGGGACCGGATTTACTGTTTTGGGAGACGAAACCAAAGTTCAGAAGAGAAATTCAATCAATGGCAGGCACTGTGCACTTTATGAACATTTCGAACGTTTCCGGTCATGATGTAAATTAATACTTGTTAGAATCGGTACTTATTTAAAGATGCACTTATAAAACTAACAGTTTGGGATCTTAATATTTTTTTAAAGATTCCATGTATTTATTGAAATAAATTCATGTCTAAAAATTAACCTGTCACCTTAAGAAAATACCATTTTGTTGTAAATAATGTAAATTTTGTACAATAATGATCCGTTTAAATAAATGATCATGTTTTTTTTCTAAAACTGCTATAATTTTGGAGGTATCAATTATCTAATGTAATTTTGAATCACGCGCTCTACAAAGAAGTTCCATATGTACGTTGATAAACAGTCTACCAGCTGCACTAACGCCCTCTGATATTCACTTGTCTTCTAAGAAAAAACCATACACAATTCGTCCGTGCCACAGTGTGTTGATGTTGTTGTAAGTGTGAAGTGTGGTGCAGTAACGTTAATATACGTCGTGATATAAATGTTGCGTGTGATTTGAGTGTGTATTATATCTACTAAAGCTAGTATTTAAGGATAAAATATTCTATGGACTATCCGGTGTAATGACCTGGACAATCGACACAAAAAGTATCCAGGAGAAATAGGTCATCAGGAATGACTGAAATAGCTGGAAACCAGTAGGAGAGAAAATAAGAGATGTGAAATGAAAAATTGAAGATGGTAAAGATATTCTGGGAGAAAATTAAAGGTATGTTATGCAGATAGAATGCCATGTATTGTTTTAATGGCAATGCGAATATTTTGAAAACTAATCAAATTAAGTAATATTACTAACCATATCAAATCAATAAATATAACAAAATGGTTTGCCTCTTATGAGAAATTTTATGGCGGTATTTTGATTTATTAATTTTTGGACCACTTAACTTGAAATATTATAAAAATCAAGTTTTCATGTGTATTAACATGAATGTAACAGCAGTGGAACATGATCAAAATCAATTATAGGTTGAATTAAATAATCTATATTTTTCTTGTGTTTGGTTTTACATATATCATTGGACAGTTATAAAGCTGAGGCACCTTAAACTAGAAAATAATTTGTATTTGACTGTTCTTAAATTCATTGTATTAAAATATTTAACAGTGGTTACTTCACTTTTATGATGTTGTTGATAAATTAATGCTTAGCTTGTTTATAAAAATAAATGGAAGCAGAGATTTTTCACTAGTTGAAAATACTTCAAAAAAGCAGTAACAAATGTCAGAAAATTAGAAAAATTTGACTCGTGCTAAGACGGCAATAAAATTAATATTTTTTAAAAAAATATTTTCGATATATAAATATTGCATTTTGGCCTAATAAAGCATTAAGAACTCTGAAATTTGAAGAAATTAAATATAAATATTATAGCAATATTTAGAGTGGGAAAATAGTTGAATAATAATAGACGCTGGTTAAAGAAGAAGGAAGAATTCAATAAATATTTGGCTTTAAAGAGAAAATTTAGGAGCATTTGATGGAAAGATGAGGACAATTGTAGATAGAAAGTAATGAGGAACTCTACACCAAGGAAATGGAGAAAATAATAACTGTAAACTAACAGATAGTAAAAGTAGGGGAATTACTAGGAAGTAAGAAAGGAAAGAAATAAACGTGATAGCGATTTTGATGGAAAAATAAATAGAGATTATACTCACGTAGTACTATTTTATTTATTGTACTTTTGCTTAGATAAAGAACAAAATGTGAGAGTTTGTCGGAGAGGAAGGATCTTAGACAGTATGTGATGGTGAAAAGTGTTACAGAGATGATATTGTTAAAGAGTAGGAATATGAAGACATTGTTTAAAGAAAGATAAAAGGGAGTTAAGAAACCCTCACAAAAGTTTGATTTCGATAAAATAGTGTGCTTGGACGTGCTTTGAAAAGTGAAGTACTGGAAAGATATACATTTTTAAATTTCTATGACAATACTCCCTTCTAATTCCTCTGTTGATATATATTTGAGTGAAATATATTTGACGGCGGCGGCGGGGGCAGCGGCGAGGGCGGCGGTGGGGGTGGCGGCGAGGGCGGTGGGAAGGGTGGC
>BOPP01000067.1:6294698-6310908 GCA_017312745.1 Gryllus bimaculatus | reverse complement strand
CACTATCTCGTTCCTATGGCGAAACCGGAATGTTCCGTAACGGCGGTGGGGTGGGGGGGGGTGGAGGTGGGGGTGGAGGTGGAAGGTGAGGTGGTGGTGATGGCGGTGGGCGGACGGTGGCGGCGACGGGGTGGTAGCGGCAGAACGAATGGGCGTTGGCGTGTGTAGACGTTTGCTGGTGATGGTGGTGGTGGTACTGGTGGTGATAGCTGGGGCTGGGCTGGGTGGTGATCGGAAGAGGCGGAGGCTATGGCGGTGGTGGGCGGGTCGCGAAAGGATGGGCAGAGATGGTGGATGGTGACGCACGGTGGTGGGCGTTGGCGTGATGGCAGTGATGGCGGTGATTGTAGTGGTAGTTAGTGGTGGTGGGCGGTAGTTGTGGGTGGAGGCGTAGTGGCAAGGATGTTAGCGGAGGAAGAGGTGGGTTTGGCGGTGATAGTGGTGCGTTTTTGCAATGATGGGTGGGTGGCAACGAAGTGCATGGTTTCGTGATGGTGGGGGCGGGGAAGGCGTTTGGCGAGAGGGACAGAGGCTTTGGCGGTGGAGGGAGGGGGTCAACAGGGGCCGGGCGGAGGCCGTGAGCGGTGATGGCTGGTGGAGTTAGCGGTGGCGGTAACGGCAGTGGAAGCTGTGGCGGGGACTGTGGTGAGGACGGAGGTGGCAGCGCCAACGTGGCAAGTAGGGCGGAAAGGGTAGGACAGAGATAGAACCGGGTGTGCGAGAGGCAAGCAAGAGAGCTGAACGGGGTGGAGGCGGCGGAGGCCTAAGGGGGCCAACCTTCCTGAGTTCTCCATTACGCGGCTTCCCGCCTCTCCCGCATACGCGCGCACTGTAATCCTCCGCTTCCTGCGATCATCAACGCGCCATGCGCGTTGCAGCAGAGCACGTTGCTCCCCGCCCGCCCCTCCCGACCCCGCGCCACTTTGAAAGCACGCCCACCGACTCGCCTCCTCGCGCGATTCTTCACCTCCCGTCCCCACCGCCCTTCCCACTCGTCTACCTACGTACGCCCTCGCCGCTGCCTCGCCACCGCCTTTCCCACCGCCCTTTCCCACCGGCCGCTTTCCCACCGCCCTCAGCTGCCGCCCTCGCCGCCGCCCTCGCCGCCGCCTCGATACCGGCCTGGCCGCCGGTAGAAAGGCCCCTGGCGCACCGACCCTGGCCGCCGCCCTAACCGCCGCCCTCGGGCACACCGTTCTGGGCCGTCGCCCTCCGCCCCCGTCCTGGTCGCCGCCCACGCCGCCGCCCACTCCGCCGCCCTCAGCGCAAGCGAGCGAGCGAAGGAGATAGTGTGGAATGGAATGTTGCTAGGCGACGTCGAGCACGACCTCGAGGAGAATGTGAGCAATGGAAATATAGGAGACGCGAGTCGGGAATCGCGGAACTGGAAATCGTCGGCAAGGAATAATGAAATGGAAACTTACTCGCAGGGGAAATTGAAGAAGAGAGACAGGATGCGCGAAAGGCGCGGTGCAACAGTGGGAATCAAATTACTGTAATGGAATATCTGACAAGAACAATTCTAAAAAAGTGTATATGGAACAGGCAGATTGAAAAGTTGTAGTAAATTAATAATAATATAGGAATGTCAGGGGAGGATTGTATGAAAGAAAGGGGCGATATTGTAACTGTTAGCGTATCGAACTCTTATACCCAACTTGGGAGATTCAAACCTGAAAGATTTCTAAGGGCGAAAAAAATCCTTCGTACGCCTTGTTTCGGAGGGGAAGTAAAGCCGGCTGTCCCATGTTAGTAGATTTATTGCATGCAAAAAAATCCTCAAGCCTAAATGACGCCACTGGGCTGAATCACATCACCTTTTTCCTCGTCCACTAAGTACCTTCTTTCTTCGCTAGTTGGTGAAAGGAGCGTAGCGAAATTTGCGTGGACAGACGGAATAGTGGGCCTGATGGCCTGAGTCCCGCCACGTAAAATAAGACGTCAATTTAATTTACTGATAATACGGACATGGTGGATTTTGGCAGTGGGTAAGCAGCAAGACACGTAGAGACGACGAGAATGGCGAAAATCAGGTATGGAATGATAAGGGGGATGGAGAAGGAAAATTCCGGAGGTTGCGCTAAAGGTGGGGTGGGATATTGAACGCAGTTCCGTGCGGAGAGGCGTATCCTAGAAAGGCGTGACGGGACAAAGCTAGCATTATGCAAGTTCAGCCTACGCAAAAAGAGGTTGCGAGACGCGGCAAGTGGCAGTAAAAGAAAATGGAATGCGATGCAAACAGAAACCATGCGTATAGCAATACGTTTTGTGACGGTCACTGAGCGTAATGGCTGTCACATTCCCGATTCATTGCCAAGAGACAGTCTCGATATTACTTGTGCAACTTTTCTTGAACGATGGATTAAAGAAATGCGGGTAGAGTGGGTGTGTTAATCGGCCACAAGGTTTTATAAAGCAATGCCAATCTCTGAAGAATCAGTCATGCCTTCGCAACGTTCTCAATAATTTGCGTTCTAACTTTGTGGGTGTTCGAGGTGTTTCGAGGCTAACAGGTGTTCGAGGTACCTTCTGTAATAGATCGTTACTTGCTTCGGTCATTTCTTTAGATTTTTGGAGAAAATAACGGATAGAAGTTCTCGTGTTCAAAATATTTTTTTTTATATCACGCCAGTGAAGATGTGTTCGGAATGTTGTCATCAGTACTCGCTGTGAGCTTTCTTCTTCAACTGTTTATTGTACCAGAGAGAGAGAGAGAGAGAAGAAGGTCATTGTTTTAGAAAAGTAGCGCGTGTAATACCATGGCCAATGCGAGTAGTTTCCTATACCTAAAAGGAGCTCTAGGAGATTTTTCGGAGAAGGGGGGAATAAGGTCCATTTCTCTATCCCTCATTTCATTTTCCATCATAATGAATTTCATACTCTTTAGGGTATACTTGTGTGTTAAGAACAGATGCTAGTTTTGGAAAATGTATAAAGAACTATCGACACACAACCTTATAATTGCGGTGTTGTTTTAGGGGGAATTATTATATTCTCTTACACCAAACAGATTCAATGCATCCATCCCTAAAAATGTTTTCTATTAGAGTAATTATTAATTTATTTCATTAGAATTTTGCATTGGAATATTACATGAATAATGTGAACTCTGAAAGTCCTTCAAGTGATGTTATGGGTCAAATTTTTGTATTGATAATAAAACTAAGTGCGATTAAATAGTGAGTCATACCCTCTCAAAATTTGATTATAGATCCATACGACTACAAAATAGGCCAGTAGAATATTTTTCAGAAATGCTTATAGGTTTTATAGAAATATATAGCTTTATAGTAATATCCTTCTTTATAATAATAGCTTTTATAGAAATATTGTTAATTCTAATTTGATTTTTTCCTTTAATTTTTATTTAATGCTGAAATAAAGTATTTAAGTACATGGATATAAATTATCATATACAACAAGTGATTTATCATTTTATTAGTCTGTCTCTTAAGCTTACTGGGGTCCAGCGTTGCAACCTCCGTCCATTAGAGTTTTCCGGGTACAACGGCTTTGGTATGAGACTGTTAAAACAATGGCCAACAATCCAAACTAAGTTTGGATTAACATCACGGATCCATCTAGTTATCGTTTTTATTCCGATGACGTGTTTTTCATGCAAAATTCCCTAGCAAAATGTGAAGAATCGGGAAGAAAGTAAAGAGTAGAACGGCAAAAATGGAGATGGAGGAGGAAAATTAAGGACAGTGCGAGAGAAGGCTGGACGGGATATTGAAAGCAGCGCCGTGCGGCGCTGTGTATCCTAGACCGGCGTGATGGGGTAGGAGGCTGGAACGTGAGGAATTGGAAGATCATTTGGGGCGGATCGGGACGATTGATTGATTGATTGGTGATTCCGAACGTGTCAATGTCTAAGGTCATTAGTTATGTTTGTGTAGCGTACGTTTTATATCGCTGGAGACAGCGATGATGTTTCCCTATTGTATGACGAGATCGGGTGCCAGAAAGGGCGAGGCGGGATATTGAACGCAACACTGTGCGGAGCGGCATATCCTAGAACGACGTGATGGGGTAGGATGCTGGAACGTCAAGAATTGGAAGATCATTAGAGGCGGACCGAGATGATTGATTGATTTGTGATTTCGAGCGTGTCAACGTCTAACGCCATTAGTTCTGTATGTGTAGTGTATGTTTTATCGCTAGAGGTAGTGATGCTGTATGGCGATATCCGGCGCCGATCTACCCGTCGGGTAGCAGGTTTTTCCCCAACCAGGTATCTCCTATCAACGGTGCAGCGCCCTAGCCGCGACAGGGCTCCAGACTGATCTCCAGGAGTGTTATTGTAGTGGATGTTAGTGTAAGTGTGTGTAAGTATAGGCTAGGGAAATAATAAGGAAGAGGAAGGAAAAATCGTGAGCGGTTCGTTTGTTAGTATCCTGCTCTGGCATTTACCTGGTGTCATCTGAGAAATCTCGGAAAACTGCCGACTAGAGCAGTCGGTCGATTATATTCTCCTCCAAACCGCTCGCGAACTCGATTTAGCTATTAAGCTATTGACGACTTCCCTACCACAATCGGGAAACTAACCCTGGACCTCCAGGACAGGGAGAGAAACGAAGTGGTATGACCAAAAACGAGTAAGCTTATGTGGCGAAGCGATTCGAAGTGCAACTGGAAGAGTTTCAAAATTATCGTGGCAGATGATGACGAAGTAGAATGAGAAGTAATTGGAAGCCATTTATGGCAGAGCAGGAGAAAGTGGTAAGGGAGTCTGAGAGAGAAGAGTTACAAGAGGTAGGAGCGTGACGGAGTGTAGGGTGATCTGTTGATCGTGGTGAGATGGATCGCGTTGGTGAAATATCGGAGTGTTTTATGGATCGTGTTTTCAGTGTGACGTGGTTTTGCGGTGTATGGACGAGTTTTAATGGGCCTGTCAATTATATACTTTTGCTATTCCTTGGAAATTGAATACATTTAAAAGAAACTTTCCCACAATTATTGTACGGTGAAAACTGTATGGAGCAAGCACGCTTGGTTTGCGAAAAAGTGGCATTTAAAGAAAAGGTCACTAAATAGGACAAATATTATTTTTGTATAAAAAAGCTATATTATTGTTAGACATCGTATGATTCGGATGAAACCTATTATATCATATGTTTATTAAAGTTGTTTAATAAACGATTGATTACGAAAAATAAAACATTTCAATTAAGTTATTTAATATTATTAATATTTTGCATTGCCTTTCAAACGTAAACGACTTATTAGGTTCTTTGAAATATATTTAAAAATACGTATATCTCCTTCTTTTGGATAGAAATATACGTCTAAATAATTTTCAATTTTATATTTCAAGTAACGAAACTCTTTTTTGTGTATCGTGTCAATAATTAATTGTGTACGCATAACACATTCTATTTCTTAGTATATCTCTCATTTAATTTAAATTACATTATAAATCTGTAGGAGGCCTGTATAAATGGCACCTGTGACAAAGAGATTGAAAATTATAGAAAATGTTGTGACCATTTGTTTCTAACTTCGTAGAAGCCTTTGTAGTAACTCTAAATGCATGTTTGATGTACCAAAAAATGTAATGGAAAAACATTCTGTGAATAGTTTTAATTTTCATAGTTGTGAAAACACGGACAAAAATTCCAAGGAAATTGTTACTTTAGTAACTCGGAAATGACGTTCGTTCTGGAAAGTCTAGTCACTTGTCCAAGCAAAAAGAAGGTTCTACTTGTAAATGAATATGTAATTGCAGAAAATTCAATACGTAACTTTATTCTGCACGCAATTCCTCTGTGCCTGACAAAAGAAATGGGATTTGTAATTCTATTTCTTCTTGGTACTTAATATCAGTCTGCGTTTCTGTAGAATATTAACTCGTCTCTTGCAACATGTTGAATGCTGCAAATGTTTCCTGCCTTTGTTTCCACACCTCAACGCGTTTATTAAAGGCTAGAATATGCTAGTACATAATTTCTGCTGCTGGAACTCAAGTGTCTCCTGTGCATAGCGTTCACTAGATCGGAAAGGCAATTTCTCGAAAAAACAAAAGAAACAGTAAGTCAGGAAATTTATTAGTATTGATTACAAATCAGCCAACATAATAAACACTATTAATAACAAATAATTTTTAAAAACTTCTTCAAAACAACTTAAAACACATAGGTTAACATAAAACATGACTTAGTCTATCCAACATCATAATTCCAAAGTATAGTACAGACGAAAATCGTTAACTAGGATTACTTTTGAAAAAAATGTAAAATATTAGCATAGTAGTTAAAGCTTTGTTTTTCAAATGAGAAATTGCTATTCTCAGTAGATATAATACTCAAACTCACTTGCCTGCAGTCGAGTTCATTGTCGTCACCATATCTGGCAACTCCATGCTTCCCCCAACAAGCAATTCGCAGAGGAGAATGGAGAAGAGAAAGGGGGAAGGGAAAGGGCGGAAGGAAAATCAAAAGGTGGAGGAGGGAGGAGATGTACTGTCCAGCGCAAGAAGAAGATACCCTGGGCATTCTCAGGTCCTTCGACTAAGTTTTATTGATGTATATTGTACATGCATATTGTACACATTGTAAGTGCATATTACAATATGTTTTACGGAATAAAGTGTCGATAATAATATACTCGATTAAACATTTGTATGGTAGGGCGATGCCCTTTTTTCGTTTCCCCCTCACGGGATAACTCATATTTTTTATTTCTTTGATCGTTCCCGGCCTCAGTTGATTCGATTTATTGATTGATTCATTAATGCTGGAGATTACGTGTGCGTCAACTGCTAAGGTCATCAGTCCCGTTAGTGAAATGATTTTGTTCTGGAGGGATCGGTGATCTTGCCCCGCTAGATGACGAGGACGGGTGCCGACCTACTGTCGTTAGAGGAGTTTTCCCCATTCAGGTATCTCCAGCCAGCGAGACACCGCCCTTAGCGGACTAGCACCGCCCGAGAGGTCTCTCGGTATGTGTGGTAGTGTAGTGCATGTGTGTGTCAGGGGTAAGGACAGGAAATGGGAAGGAATGTTTGCGCGCGGACCGTGGCCCGTGTGATAGGGCACTGCTCTGGCACTTTGCTGGTATTGACGGAAGAAACCTCGGAAAGCTTCCGATCAGAGCAGCTGGCCTCTAGAATTCTCCTCCAGACGGCGACAGAACTCAATCTAGCGTGTGTCGAAAACTCGACCACCGTTTAGACTTGAATCCCAGAATCTCCCGTTCAGAGACACTGCAGGGACATCAGTCGATGCCCTGAGCCACCCCTCCCGGTGTCAGTCGATCCTGGTTTCCGACGACCTTCTGTTATAGCATAAACAGATAGGGCGCGGCAGTGGGCCAGCGGTGCTCCGGAGAGGCTGGTGGCACATTGGCACCGGCCGACTGGGCGTCGGTCCCACCAATGGAAGGTGCGGGGAGGCGCTGCGAGGAGGCAGGGCGGAGGCAGCGGCCGGTCCGCCCATTGAGCCGGAACGGCGCGTGAAAAAGGGAGACTCGCTCCGCAGGCTCGGGAGCTATAAAGCGGCCGCCCGTGGAGCCGGAGAGAGTGTCAGTCCGAGTGCAGCGAACCTGCGCAGTGAGCGTCGAGGTGCCAAGGTGCTATTTCACGTGCAGTGTTGGTAACGGTGATTCTCGAGGTGTTTGTAAAAGGGACCTTTTCTGGAAAACGGCGAACTGGCTTGTACTTGGCATATGCTTTTGAATTCGGAATAATTAACCTGCATTGTTGATAAAAATGGTTGTCTTCTTAATTGTTCCTGAATATACAACACCTACAGTACATAAAACTGCTCTCCCATCCACACCCGACTGAATCGTGGTGTTTGGGAGGTACCGCGTGGATTAATGCGCCGGGTCTCTCCGCGATGTGGGCGGAAGCGAGGCGTTTGGAAGGGCAGGAAGGGCTGCGTGGGAGGTGCGAGCGAGACGAGACCCCCCACCCCACCCCCCGCCCTCCACGCCAAGACGCGCTTCGCAGCCCTATTACGCGAGATGCCACCGCCAGCCGCAGTGCGTTGCCATGGAAGGAGCAGGCGCGCTGTGGGAGTAATGAGCGACGTGGGTGGAGGGAGGTGGAGGAAGAATTAGATGAAGACGTTGGAGTGGGGAGTAAACGTCAGAGGTTAAAGCCTGCGTCGAAAGATGTATTAAAGTAATGTGAGGTGGAACGGATACAGTATGTTTCGGAACAAATGTTACAAACTTCTAGGGAGTATGGAGTGTGTACATATTACCGCTTTATGCCAAAAAGTATACAGGATTGTTTGGAATAAATGTTGCAAACTTCTAGGGAGTGTAGAGAGGGTACAAATTATCCCTTTGTGACAAAAAATATACAGGATGGTTAGGAAAAAATGTTACAAACTTCTAGGTCGGAGAGAGAGAGAGAGAGAGAGAGAGAGAGAGAGAGTAAAAGAGTAAAAGAGTAAAAGATAACCTCTTTCTTCCAAAAACCGCACAGGGTGGTTCGAAATAAATGTTACAAATTTCTAGGAGGGTGGAGAGACGGACCACTTTTACAACTAATATTTAGTCGTTAATAGTTAGATAACTCTTTCTGCAACGATATTTAGCAGGTTCAAGAATCCCCAGTGACAGTCTGCGCACTACCGGTGAGAGTATCGCATCGAACCTTTTGAACAATGGCGACTGTGTCTGTTGGAAAGTGTCACATGAAGTTTGTTGCATGCATGGTAATAGCGATGCCAGTACTAAAGCAGTCAAATCGGAACAATAAAGACAAAATTCTAAAAAATAAATATATAACCAACTAGGATATCAATATAACATATATTTAACACTGAGTTAAGAGTAATATTTATGAATAGAACTACCTGATATCAGTATAATTACAAGTATATATACTAGTATTATCCTTTCCTTAAATAGCATTCGGTCTGCCATTTTCTGTCTTTTATGCATGCTATTTAACTTAAAATGTCATTATTTTTATTCACACATTTAACAATTGCATATAAATGCCAATTGTTATTTAAAGAAAACCAATCAAGAGATTCTTTGCGCTTTCTGTCCTTTCGCAGAGGCACAATTGGCTAAATGTTTTTTCTAGAAATATTTCATTTTCTTTTGCTTTGCTGCTCTGATTGCACAACTGTTTTCTACATCGGAAAGATGTCATTATTCATATTTTGACAATAATCGACAAAAAATTAACGTTAGTATGGAGAGGCGTGGCTCTAAGAGAACATTGCAATTACGGATGGAACCGTTTTGAATTGTTTTGTATATATTTGATAAGCCTTAAAAACAAAACTGCCACGACGTATTCAATAATGGTTTTAATTAATACGTCCAAATGAAGAAACAGTAGTAAATCTTTGTCTAAGCAAATATAAAAAGAATAAACGACGCTGGTGTCCGTTAGGAATGCTCTAGTTCGTTGATAAGCGACTGTTCAGCATTTGCTGTGACAATGGTTATACATAATCGAAATAAGGAACTCCCAATAGCGACGTTATAAAGAAACGTTTGTCATACAAAAGGGCAGAAAAATTAAAATATTAAACCAAATGAATAGCTGTGTAAGAAGGTTTCGAACGTTAAATTAAATGAACATTATTTTAACAACGTTTCAATCCTTAAAACATGCAATTTTTCGTATTTAAAGTTGAAAGTTATTTTAAATTATTTTTTTCCTATTGGAAGTCATAAGTAAATGATTAGTGAACATAATTCATTTTATATATTCCTTTCTATTTCGAAATGATTAAAGATATTTTTAAATCTTTTTTTATGACAGAATATATATTTTTCAGTTTGCAATCATTATCTGTACACTATGGCAAGCAAGATCTTTCTTGTATTTTCCTTAAACATTTTTGAACAAAACCAAACAGCATTTTAACAGACAAAATATTATCTTTCTATATTTATTTTTGTATTTTGCTGGTAAGTTTTCAGGAGACCTCGACCTCAAATACATCTTAAATAGGTATTTCAACTCGTGGATATAAATTATTCCTTGGTACAATGTGCAACATGATTCCAAAACGTGTAAACTCAATTTATTATACTCACACGTACCTTAATGAGTCTTTAGTGTCGATAATGCTAGTTGTGCAGAATTTGAAAGCTGTGAAGGGTCAATATTGTACCTTAATGTGAAGCTATTCAATAGTTTTTAGATAAATTACCAAAGTTTATCCGAAGTTGGAACTACTTGATGAAGTTGCAAGAGTTTCTAGTTAATTAGCGGTTGTAGCTCCTGGAGAGAGCTAGTGATTCGCCGGTTGGCGAAAGTCGGGAAGCAAGGAGCTGAAGGGGCAGGTATGGCAAAGGCAGAAACGGACAAGATGGCTGAACGAAGGCACTTGTGAAGTTGGAAAGGGAGCGAGAAAGAGGTCAAATAGCGAAAAACACAAAAAAATGTCGGAGGAATTGAAAATGAGTGGGGAGGAAAGTAGATAAAAGAGGTATGGAAACATATAAAAGAAATAATGGAAAAGAAAGATTGTTGTTCGAGGAAGAAAGATGTGAGAGCAAAATATGTGGGATCAGATATAAGATAGATAAAAATATCTAGTGTGCAAAATACGTTAATTGGAAAATAATTATGGAAATTGGGAGGAAAATGTAATAGCAATGTGAAAAATTAAGGAAAGAGTAATATAAACAAAGTAAAAGGAACAAATAAAGTTAATCAAAGGAGAGGAATCAAGGTGCTTTGAATGTCGGCTGAAATAAAGATAAATGCAGTTCAAGTATGCAACCGGAGAACCAGGTATGGCAGAATAGTGGAAAGGAAAGGGACGAGAGTAGGTGGGAGGGTAAGAAAATCGAGAATGTGCCGGGCACAGTAAAATTGATTCCGCGATGAGTAACAGCAACAGAGGTTCTAGATCTGATGCAAAGCAGGACGTGACAGGACGATATAGGATTAGCATTTAGAGAGCATAAAATAACGGGGATGGGGCGAAGATAGTGCGTGGAAGGAGAACTAAGAAGAAGACGCGGATAGATTCGAGAAATGGACGAATGCGGGACCTTGGGCGAAAGAGGAATGAGGTTGAGAGTCGAAGAGGCGAGTGAGGAGTTGGGCTTCACCCTGTAAGCGGGGTAGAGGCGACGACAGAGCAAAAGCAATGGCGCGTGTTGGATGCGGAGGCGGGTGGACCGCGGGACCGAAGGCGGGACGAGGCGGGACGAGGCGGGACGAGGGCGGGACGAGGCGGGACGAGGCGGACGAGCGGGACGAGGCGGGACGAGGCGGGACGAAGGCGGGAGCGAGGCGGGAGAGGCGGGAGAGGCGGACGAGGAGGGACGAGGCGACGAGGCCGGGACGCGAGCGTGGACGAGGCGGGAACAGGCGGGACGAGGCGGGACGGCGGGACGAGGCGGGACAGGACGAGGCGGGACGAGGCGGGACGAGGCAGGGACGAAGGCGGGACGAGGCCGGGACGAGGCGGGACGAGGCGGGGACGAGGCGGGACGAGGCGGGACGCAGGCGGGACGAGGCGGGACGAGGCGGGACGAGGAGGGAGCGAAGGAGGGACGAGGGGGGACGAAGGGGGGACGAGGTGAAGGCGGGGCGAGGCCGGGGTGGAGGCGGTGCACCGTAGGCAGGATGTAGGTGGAACGGGGCGAGTCGGAGTGGGGGCAAGGTGGGATGTGGGTCTAAACTGAACGGTGAAACGGGGTACGAGTGAAGGGGCGGTAGTGTCCGGGATAGAGGCGTGGGCAGGGTTAAGACGCAGGCGTGGGCGGGGGCGGAACCGCTGCCGGCTGCAGCCGAGCCGCGTCTCGCCGCGCCACCTAAACACAGGCGTTATTGACTCTGAATTCGCAATCAGCCTGCGCGCCCACCCTCCCGAGGCGCCCTCAATTAATACCTCTCCCAGAGGCTTCCTCCTCCCCAACCTCCTTACTCTCCTCCTCCCTGCCCATCGCTCTACCCGCACCGCGGCTTGACGTAATCACTGCGGCGAAGATAGTTCAGAATATACAGACCTTGTTTCTTTCATTTTAACTCGTTTCCTCGAATTCAACTCGATTTTCCTCCTTTTTATATCTCTTTCGCTTTTGCTCTCTCTCTCCGCTCTCTCTCTCCCTCCGCTCTCTCTCTCCGCTCTCCCTCTCCGCTCTCCCTCTCCGCTCTCTCTCTCCGCTCTCTTTCTCCGCTCTCTTTCTCCACTCTCTCTCCGCTCTCCCTCTCCGCTCTCCCTCTCCGCTCTCCCTCTCCGCTCTCCCTCTCCGCTCTCCCTCTCCGTTTCTCTCCCTCCCTCTAATGTCTTCTTCGTAGTAAATGATCACTTCAGTCTTATAGTAGTCCTGGATTTTGAAACTGAGGTAGGTTGTTCCACACTATTTACGTGTCTTGCGCCATAACTTCCTCTTTTCTCTTTCCTCACTGATTTCTACGGTATATTTTCGTTTATTTTATGACATATTTCAACCCAGTTCTCTGAGCTTCTTTAATTGTGATAAAGATGAAACAAAAATCAAAGGCATGATTGTTTTTTCGCATGTCGTTTTTCGTTTCGCTTGCTTGAAATATTTGATGTCTTTTATTTGTTTTTTTTTCATACATTTCATTTATAATTAGCTTTCTCTTGATTCGTGTTCATTTTCACTTACTCTGTGTCGGGTACCTTAATCTCCGGTTGAAAATGGTACAGGCACTACCTTTTTGTTTCATCTTTTTTCTTACATATCTTTCTTTGAACTGTTGTTTTGCAATTTCCATTTTTCCATTTATATTCTGCAATGTTTAATTTTCTCTCTTTCTCCCTCCCTCTCTCTCTCTCACACACTCTGTCTCTTCCTCTTTCTCCATCCCTCTCTCTTTATCTCCCCCTTTCATTTAAACTCTCCAGTCCACGCGTCCTTGATTGGAACACAACTACACGTGCGCAGACTGAGAGCCGTTTGTCTCTAGAGACGAATCCACGCGGGAAGGCACTTGTTTTCTTCGCTCGTGAAGAAATACTACCCTAATTGCGAGGATCTTTGCAGTTCACCTTGTTGAGTGCAAGGATATTGCAAACCGGCTGATGAACAACGTTTGCAATCGGCGCGCATCTCACAGACAATGCGCTGTTCGTGAGACGTGCGGTCTTTGTTACTTGAGTATAATTGAATTGTTTTTTCAGAAACCTGTAAGACGACCAATTCCGCTTTCGAGAAAACTGAGAATAAGTATCCCAATTTTTCAGGTTTTAATTTTTTTTTTATTAAAGGAGTTGTTAATTGCGTGTTTTTCATAGAAATATGCACTAAATGATGTGCCTATCCTTCTGGAACATTAATCCGTCACTAAGTCTGTTTTGTACATTAGGGTTTAACGGATTTCTGAAATAATTGATTCAATTCTGTTACTTGCGTAAAAACCTTCCAAGCCGTTTGGAAGTTAAACATGGTGCTCCTTCAATCGTAGAAATACGAAGCGAACTCATGAAGCCCACCACCTTGATATTGCTTTGAGTTCACTGGATTCATGTGATCTACATCATAGAGAGTTAATGTAATTTTTGAGTTAGTTTCTCCTATCGTTTCTCGAAACAATTGCAAAAGATAAGTATATCACTTTTGAGGGATGAAGTTCACGGGATTTGGTCGGGTGAGAAACAATATATTAGTTTGCCGACGTTTCGGAATATTTGAATTTCGTTATCTGGCCTAGAGTGCAATGGCCAAGGCTTGAAGACAACATCAGTATTAATAAATACAATGATACAGAAATTAAAAATATAATATGCAAAATGATAGAAAATGTATCACAACATTTTTGCGTATATTCATTTGTGTATTGTATATTTATTGATGTTGGCTTCATACCTTGTTGTTCTTTATACACTAGCTTTGATTATGAAGTGAAAAGATTCTAAAACGTTGAGAAAGTAATATTTTAATTGTCTATTCTCCGAATAAATCCTATGAACTACAGCCCTCATTACATCATGGTCATAAATTTTACAATGATTGTATCACTTTTCTTTATTTTTGTGGTTTTCCAGGGCATGATTAACAAACCCTCCCTATGTAGAAGTCGTAGTTTTTCCATAGGCCATTTAGTTATTGAACTGTTTTTCCCTTTCATCCATATAGGAAAACGTTTGTGTGCTTGCATTGAAATGTTGTCAATATTCATTCTTTTTCGTAAACGTCCTGAATAGAATGGACGGTAAGAGTTCTACTAGCTTTCAATCGTTTATTCATTGAGGATGTCAGAAAGGATGGTTGAATAGAAAATAGAAGAATGCCCGTAACTGTGATTTATAAGATTTGAACTAGATTCCTTGAAGGAATTTGTATTTCTGTGTTCAGTAATTGTCTTTTGATAATAACATATACACTTTTTTGTACGAATTACACGAGAGGGTTCGACGAGCCCGCCTTAGATATATACTTTACTATTTATACCCTCATATTGCTAAAGTCACTCATCTTCAGTCGTTGCCAGTCATTGCATTTTATCAACATCGTCTTTGGGCTCCGCGTCGATAGTAAGGTAATTTCCTAGAAAGTCGCCCGTCTGCGGTAACTCTTAACTCCTCTATTTTGAGATTGGAATTTTTAAGATAAGAAATATTAATGGATATATTTTGGATAAGAAGAAATATTAATGATTTTGTTTTTGTTTTTAAGCCACATGCAGTATGCTTTATTATCTAAACTGAGAAACGGAGGGGAAAGTTTTTGGGAAAAACGTTTTGGGAATATATATTTTTTGTTATTTAAGGTCGCATTGACATCTGGATCATAGACGAGCACTATTGCATTTAACGGTGTGATATCTGTGATGATATGATATCGTGATAATAGGTGGTGAACACAAATATAACTATGCCCGAGAACGGACTCGAACCCGCGATCCTTCAGTTCGAGATCGCCATGACACTTCTGCCTTAACGATCTCGGCCATCCATATTTAACGTCTCGGCCATCCTGGAAAATTTGTGTAACAAATATAATATAAAAATAAGAGACGAAGGTGATATAAAAATTAAGAAATATGGTGGCTTTTATGTTCGTGTTATTATATACAATTAAAGGTGAGTTCTCTAAAAGTCATTATCAGCCTAAATATTTGGCTTCTTGCTTAAGTTTTTCAGTAACGAATGAAAGGCAATAATTAGTGATTTACTCTCTTTAGTGGATTCGTACCTTAATAGTCTGTGTTCAAATTGTGATAATAAAAAACCTTACGGTTTAAAAGGGAGATACTTTAAACTACACAGGCCCTATTTCTAGCTCATTGTTCACAGGAATATAAAATTTCAAACTCAGCCTGCGGTAAGCGTACTAGAGAGTAGTGGATTATAAGGTCTCTATCTCTCTAACAAGTTCTGTCGTCTTCAGCTGCGATGAGATTGCTTTGCCTCCTTTCTTACCCTCATTTTCCTTTTGCATCCTTTTTTCATAATTTTCTATCTACCTCATTTCTTCATCACTGGAACAAAAAGTACGAATGTCGTTTCTTCTCAGGTTGACTGTTAGAGAGATAACGCAGGGAAAACCTCGCCAGGCGACAGGGGTGATGCCCGATCTCGCCATTCAGCGACGAAAAGATCGCCGCCTCCTTCTGAGCAAAAACATGCACTACCCTCGCGGGGCTAACGATGGCTAACGATAATCCTGGTAGTTGACGTCCCCGAAATCACTAAATCAATCAATTAATCAATACACTCACGGGAAGAATAAGCATACCCGTGGACGCGCCCGTGAATTTGTAATAATTAAATTTCCTAGATATTTTTTGGATGAATGATAATGGGCTATATATAAGTGGGGTCCAGTCCATCATCCTGTTCTAAGAACGGAAAAGAATACAAACTGAAGAAAGCTCACTTGCACTTCGAAACCAGTTGTATGTTTTCATTGTTTTATATCTGGTATTCAAGATGATTTAAATTATATTTGGATCTCTGAAATCCAAAGTTGCCCATTGTTTTTTAATATATTTCTCTAGAATGTTCATTCAGGACAAAACCAAGACTATTAGACGAATCACACAGTTTGAAACCAGATTGTTGGAAATTGTTATTTCAAGTAACGATATTTTAACTTTATAAACAATGGCTTAGAACGAGAATTGTATACACGGGCCTTACTAGTTCAATATTTTGTTACTGTTTCACAAATTTCTTTTATGGCTTTATTTTCTGTGTCTGTTTTGCAGTACACCACTCTGTCTTTCGCTTTCTCTCGCCCTATCTCTCAACCCGCATTTTTTGGTCGTTTACTCTGACCGTTACTTTTTGTCCTTCTCCAGCCTTCT
>BOPP01000067.1:6273274-6290944 GCA_017312745.1 Gryllus bimaculatus | reverse complement strand
ACCACAGTTACACAGTGGACACACCAATACGCATAAAAAAAGAGAATACAAAAGCATAAAATCGTCGTGAATACACTCAAGAGTACAACAATCATTGTCACGTCTGCATTTTCATTACCTTCATAATTTGTTCCGCTACTTATTCTTGAGACCTTTTCCTTTTCTAGAGACCAAGTACACTTCCTTTTTCTAGAAGCCTTACGGGCCTGATAAAATCTCGTCATGACTAACCCGTCCCGAAGACTGTAGTTCGAGAAGTCCCTCGCTTTACATTTTCTGTGACCCAAGTTCCAGTGCTGTTCTCTTGTTTCTGTGCTTTAGAGGAAAGCAGGGCAGTAGAGATGCTTTTGTACTTTTAGATTGCGTGGTTAGAAGGATACTTTGGTGCACGGAGAGCGTGGTGTTTTACTTAACAATGGTTTAGATTTGTTCGTTTTCGCTCTCCCGATAAGATCTTTCTCATTTGTGTTCACGTCCTATTTCTCTCTAGATCTGATCTTATCGAGAATAACCTTTCTGGCACGCTGACTTCCGTCCAGCGTAATTTTCGGCTTATGTTCACCCCACTATATCTGATGGTAACCATTTTTATTGCGATTGTGTCACCTCGTTTGAAGCTTTTATTTTACACCTTTCTTTTATGTATTTACCAATATTTACTGATTTATTCTCGTGGTATTTTAGGCGTACATGTACTCGTCACTTTCTCAGTAACACTTTTCTCTGTGAATAACCATTATTTACATTATTGTCAATTGAGTATTCTTTAACATCTTCAACAACACTTCCTTAGTACAATTTTGCCCTATTTCTTCTTCTTTCTATTTTTACATTACATTTTGTTTAGGTTCATTCCGTTCAACTTCATTTATATCATTTCAATGTTTCCTCTTTCTCGTCCCCTATCTTCGCTTGAACTGTCTTTTCAAATTCTTCCCTTTTCTTTTTTGTCATTGCCGTCCTATATTCACACATCTTCATCTCATCATATTTCCTGTCTTCTTTCTTCTTTCGCCATCACCACTCACCTGTATTTCCTTCCCCCATCTCATTTTCCTCTTCAAGTTTCTTGGGCTTCAACTTTCTCATCAATTATAGTCCCTTCCATCGTTTGATTTTTCATGAACGTATCCGATGTTCTACCTCGTGTCTCTTTCATTAACATTTTTTCTCACTTTACTCCTGAATTTTATACATAATCAACGTCTCATTACATACTTGAATTTCAGCATTGTGGCACTTGAAGGTTGCGAGCTCGAGGGATATGGAAACATTGTCGTCTAATCAAGAGTTCTAATATGAAAAACTCAAATCGTATCAAAGCTGGGGATTGGAAGAAAGTGTCCCCTTCTCGTGATCTTTAAATGTAACTGGGTTTATATAGAAGGTTTCTCTCTCACTTTTCTAAAAAATAACTTTTCGTCTCTACCTTTTCATATTCACCATCCACATGCAGTATTCCTTTTGCTCCTGAACTTTCTTCATCATTGCATGCTTCTTATTACAGTTTCTGCTATTACTTATAGTTTTCCTTATCCTCCAACTTTTCTCCATCTTAGTCATTGTATTAAATCATCCATCTTTCCTCCTCCATAATCTTCCCTCCCTGTCCCTCATATCTTCTTTTATCACAAAAACTTTCCTCTCTCTCATTGCTGGACGACTATCACTTTCCCCTTCTCCTGTCGGTTTCATCTTCCTATTTTCATTTCCCTTCCTCCATAACTTGCCCTTTCCTCTACAACTTTCAACTTCCTCTATAACTTTCACTTTCCTCTCGAACTTTACCCTTCTTCAACAACTTTCCTCTTCTTCCACAACTTTCTCCCTCCTCCTCAATTTTCTCCTTCCACCATAACTTTTCCTTTCCTTTATAACATTCCTCTTTCTCCATAACGTGCCCATTCCGCGACAACTTTACTCTTCCTCAACAACTTCCACCTTCCACTCACTATCCTCTTTAATTTTATTATTTCTGAATCATCTTTCTCCTTCATGCAGTTTCTCGTCTGCCCCACCTCTATTGGGTCATTCGACCTCTTCTCCCATTCTCTGCCACCTTTTATCTTGCTCCATCACCTTATTATTCCATTCCTTTCCCCCCCACTCTCCCCCTACCCTTCCCGCGCGCTGCCAGGATCACTGCCTCCTCGGCGCGGTCGGGGCGCCGATAATTGAATTATTCCGCGGACTCTTAATTAAGGTGCCTGCAGCTCGCTCTGACGACGCCCAGCTCAACTAGCGGGCCACGACGAATTTGTCGCGCGGCTGGGCGTCGCTGAGCAGCTCAACAGACGAGCTCGGCGGAGCAGTTTCATTGGCAAGCTCTGTTGAGCAGCTTTGTTGAGCGAAGCAAGTGAGGCGCGGGTTGAAATGCTTCCAATGGGGTTTGAGATCGGGTTGGGTGGGGGAAATGTTAGGGAAATATGACGAAGTGGGCGTGACTGCTAAGTGGGCGTTGGGGAAATAAATGCGGGCCATTCTGGCGTGAGACTGCAAGGAACTTCAGTCCAGATTTTGTTGGGTTCAGTAGTGGGTGGTGAGGGTGTGTGATTAAATATTAATGAAGGTTGTTGGTTGAATGATAATTTCACGATATTGCCATGGTCTTTGAGCGTAGTTGTAATTTTAACCTGAAATGCACTTGAAGATATAGAAAATATTAAATATTACAAGATAATCTTTTCAACTCAAATTTGTCTAGCCCCATTCATAAAATTGTGATATAGTTGAATGAATAATAACTCATCTTTGAAGTAAATTCTCAAGAGGTTGTGTGTCCGTCAGCGTGTTAAATTAATGTGATAACACAAAAGTAACTGTTTCGAAAGTATCTAGTAAAATATATAATTAAAATATTTGAATACTAACAAAAATAATAGCAGACTGTGAAAAAACCGGTAAAGTACAAACTGTTGCACCTTTTTATTACCTTGAAGAGGCTTAATAAATTATGTCGATGGAGTATCCAACAGATAATATTTAAAAAAATACAGCAAATTATGGCTTTGAAACAATTACTGCATATATTTTTGCTGACAAAATTGTGCCTTTAGTTTACTTCATTAACCACAAATCACCGATAGAACGGTCCCTAATAAAGCTTTTAGAGCTACTCGGATCTGTGACAAGTAAAAGAACAATGCATATTGCGTATAATGTGTTACTCGTAAAATGTCACATAAAAAAGATACAGATGATAGCAAAAGAGAGGGGCAATAGAAAAGCCATCTCCATGATGTCACAATATTATTGGATTGAATAAATGATCGTATCTGAACACACACGACCGCATCCTACAGGTCACGGCTCATTTGAATAGTCACACTTATAAATCAAAATCAACAAAACAGCTCATATTTTTTTATGTATTAATAGTAGTTCAAAACTATACCATTTCTCCTACAATAGACCCACTACGATGTCTCCCAATGCCAGTCACACTGCTGTAATCTTTTGTGTTCGAATCTCAAACGACATTACGCTGCCAACACTCCGCGAATTTTGGAAGAATGAAGTTATACATCTACGAGTGCAATTCATGTGACAATATTTGTAAATGGTTATTGAGATAATTCTAAGACGAGGGAATTATTAACGCATTGTTTGATCGGCAATATTTGAGAGACAATTCAAGAATCTGATTGAATAACAATAAAGCAAAATTAATATTCAGCTCTCTAATGCATTTAAATGTTAACTTCAATTTCAATTTCATGTTATATTACTTTACTATTGCATTTCACTGTAGGGAGTGTCCTAAATTTAATATAAATTGGAGCTAATTAGACAATATATAATACATACTTTGTAACTGATATTTAATTTACGTGTTTTTACTTTCTCGAATACGTACGTATAGAAGGGGGTTTTTCTATACTTAGTATCGAGAATGTAATGCTGCTGGTAATATATTTTGAATTTCAACGAAAATACACGATTAGAGACCCCAGATGCCAAACAAATGTTTTTAAACGTCTCAAAATGGATTTCTCCGGGCGATCTAGGCGAATTTCTCAGAAACATCTCACACCTTTTCTTTATGCATCATGACGTCAATGCCATATTGCTGTATTATTTATTCTTTGTTAAAATATTTAAAAAATATTAGCAGACTGTGAAAAAAACGATATAGTGCAAATTGTTGCACCTTTTTATTATACAAAATAATTTGTTTGACATCACTTTCTTACTGTTAATACATTACTGGCAATTTGTATACATTACTGTATTTATGGTTACTTGAGCTTCAAATGATGTCTAATGAAGTTTCATGAAAAGTCAACATTTTTTATGAAAATGAACCAATATTTCGCTTTTTGAGAAACATTCAAATGTCACTTTCTCAAAACTGGCTGCAGATACATATACAACAAGGTCGAGTTGGTTACACCATTTATAATTCAGGAATGGCTAAACCAATTTTAATTATCTCTGATTTGTGGGATTCATCTCTTCCCCGAATAGCAAAATTACTATTAAAATATCGGGAAAATTGACGAAAGAAAAGAACAAAACTAATGTTTCATGTCAAATCCAACCCGCAATACCCAGCAAGATTTCTTGACTCTACAAGTATATCGTTACCTCCTAAATATCTCCTAAACAAAGCGTTGCAGGGCATTAGAAACTAAAATTGGAGGTTAGAAGCAGCAAAAAATTCATTTTTGCGGCTTTTCAACCACGTTTCAGGCAGTAATGTGTTGGATAAGATTTTCTTGATCATTGTATTACATTTTTGCAGGTCCGACGTTTCTCGATATTTATCTACCCTACCAACATCTCCAAGAGATACGAATACCAAAACCGGTGAAATCTGTTGGACTGTGTACATTATTGTACGACCAACAAATTCAAACTTATTGAACAATAGGGGCCAACAATCCCAATTTATATATCCGGGATTGGGAGAAAAAAATCATGTCTACTTTTTGATGTTGCTGTGCCATGAGATCAAAAACGTCGTAACGACGTAGACAGAGGAACGTCTTAAACGCAAGAGTTTAGAAATCGAGATCAGCCAAAAGTAGGCCATAAAAGCACAGGCGATAGTAATTGTAGCTCTGGAGTTGGTTTGTGCACGTGTGTAAGAACTTGGTTTAATTCTCAGGTCGTTCAAAAGACTGGGAAGTGCAAGACATTATTGGGAACAGCCCAAATTTTGCGAGAAGTATTGTAGAGGCTCCTGCAGTCCCTTGATCGGTTTCTTAAGAAACTGGTTTCAACCTGGAGTAGACTTTATAATTAACTTTAATAACTACTTAATAAATAATAATGTTAATAATGATAATAATAATAATAATAATAATAATAATAATGTGATTATCCATAAACAATTGGAACGGAAGCATGGAATGTTAAATAGTTTGAGTCATCCGTCTTATAAATATAACCAAGCACCTGTAATGGAAACAAATAAAACCATCATCAGATAAAACTGTGCCCTTATATAGACAAAATATAATGTGATTGACAGGGACAAGAAAGAAGCTATGCTTGTTTATATTGACGTAGTGTTGCCACACAACCTAAAGAAAACAGAGGCCGAGAAAAGAACTAAGTATGATTATTTTGCTCTGGAAATAAAACAAATATGGAAACTACACAGAGTAACAATATATCAACTTGCTATTTCGGCTGAAAGCGAAGTAACATACAATTTCGGAAAAAAATCTTGAAAAAAATGCAATTAGCTCAACGAATTCTAAATTAGGGACAATTAATTAGCTTGCAAGCGTCATATAGTTCGCTGGTTCTTGAACAAATGAGGCTTCAATATCGGACTTGGGGTTCAGAGTAGAAACTCTGTCCCCAGTGATCGAGCTCCTTTGTTGACGTGGCAGGAATGGGCTAATTGAACCCAGCACAAGTTGGTGAGAAATAATGATGGTGATGATGATAATAATAATGATAATAAAATAATAATAATAATAATAATAATAATAATAATAATAATAATAATAATAATAATAATATAATAAAATAATATAATAATAAAATAATAATATAATAATATGATAAAATAATAAAATAAAACAATTATAGTGTAAATATTTTATTTTTTCGGTATACATATATCACTACATACGTGTTGCTTCGAGATGACGCACGCTCCGCGCCCTTTTACAACACGTACAGAAGCGCCAGGCCAGCACCCCGTCTAACGCGCAGCGCGTCTACACGTGCGCGCCGGTGAAGCCCGGGTAGTAGTAGCTGGGGTCGTCTCCGGGCTGCGCCGGCGGGTACTCGGTGGGCTGGCGGTACACGCCGTCGCGCTGCGCCTCCCGCTCCAAGTACTCGCGGTACAGCTGGCACGGCTGGCGGTCCCGCTTCCGCTTCGGTCGCTTCTGCTTCTCCTTCTCCTCCGCCCCCGCTTCCGCCGCGGCCGCCGCCGCCGCGCGCTCCGCCGACTCCGTCTGAGGCACCAGGACGGCCCGATGAGATCGCTACGAACAAGGCACCTTTTGAATGGTTCAGGTTGAAATCTGTTTGCTTTCTGCCTGAGGAGTAGAGGAAAATTTATGTAAGTGCTGCGTGAAAAAACGGGGAATTGTCGGGCAAAAAAACATTATGGAATTCTAGTAACGACAAAGCGGATCAATCCAGTTGCTGAATTTACAACCAAAAAAGATCCTCTAACGAGTGGTGTTGCCAGAATCCATGTTTTGTGGGTCCTTGATTCCGAAAAATAGAATGACAGCAAAACGCATGCCTGGCCATCCATCCGTCCATCTGTCCATCCATCCGTCCATCCGTCCATCCGTCCATCCGTCCATCCGTCTGTCCGTCTGTCCGTCTGTCCGTCTGTCCGTCTGTCCGTCTGTCCGTCTGTCCGTCTGTCCGTCAGTCCGTCTGTGCGTCTGTGCGTCTGTGCGTCTGTGCGTCTGTGCGTCTGTGCGTCTGTGCGTCTGTGCGTCTCTGCGTCTCTGCGTCTGTCCGTCTGTGGGTCTGTACGTCTTGGCACAAGGAACAAGGAAGGGGAGGGAAAGATTGAGTGTTATTTGCCCATTTGTTAGGGTACCGCTCTTGCATTCGTCTGATATTGAGTGGAGAAACCACGGAAAACTGCCAATGAGAGTAACTGGCCGTTAGAAATTCCCTCTAAAGAGCGGCTGAATTTTGACCTAGCTTACAAGCTAGTATGCAAAATCCTGCCACTGTCGGGACTCGAACTTAGGGCCTCCTCGTCAGAGACATCAGATGATGCCCTGAGTCACCTCTCTCGGTAGCTAGGCTGTTGACTGGAGGAGAATTCTTACAACTGGCTGCTCTGATGGGTGGTTTTCCATTCTTTATCTGCTCATCACCAGCCGAATGTCTGAGAAGTACCCTAACAAACGAGGCATGAGCACAATCTGCCCTTTCTCTTCTTTGCCCTGTCCTGTACCAAGGATCGCTCTAGCCGTAAAAACTCGAAACTTCCGGCTGCTCTATTGGTAGTGTAGTGCACATATGGTAAATGCGAGTTCTCGTAATGGAAAGCGAGAGAAGGGGCAAATATGAATATGGCGCACTATCTGTAGTCCGATGGTTAGAGTAAAGACATTCGCTTACTATTGATCGGAGACACCACAAAAAATTACCGACCACAGTGCCGACCGGTCAATTCTCTTTCAGTTGAATTCGACCCAGCTATGAAGTTAGTGTCGAAAATTCACTGCTGTCCAGTCTTGAAATCTATGTCCTTCCGGTAAAGATAATGCACACTGAACTGTGATGCCACTGAGCTCTTTCACCCAAAAATTGACGGTGATTTCTGGCAATGGTGGCCAGGGTCAATTACCTTAATCTATTTTGAGGTGGAATCTCATTCGTGATTTGCACATTTTTAAATGTTAAAATCAAGGCATATAAAAAATTGGAATTAATCTTTGTTGGTAAATAGGGGAATGTCCAATGTATTTCAGTATCGGTTATTCTTCGTGATATCTGCAGGAGGCCGGAAGTACAACCAACCAGAAGCCAAATGTGTGTCAACACATTACTTATGACAACCGAAGTTACAATGTTTTGTCGCATCATCTCTCATTATTCATTCGCTTTTTATTTATTTATATCCGTTACAACATAAATATAAATATATATGAAACCAAATTTATTAGTTAGTATTTAATAGTTAGTTATATTTGAAACCAAAATAGTATTTTTAGTAATACATAAATGTATGAAAATATATGTTCAATTCAACACTTGTAAGTAGTGCATATTTCAATTTTGAAATAATATGCTTCACGCTGTTGTTATTATTGCAGACCAAAGCTAGAGTAATCTGAATTAAGTATTTACACAGATTTTGTATTTAATTAAATAATGTCTCAAATCACTCATTCGAGTATATTGTACAGTTTCAATTTCAGTGAAAACCATTTTTGACTTTTATTGCACAGTTATGCATTTTAGCATAATGGGACATCGCATATTTCTGCTTTAAATACTTTTAATTCTATCACCGACTTTTTAAAAGTGTTTAGTTTGTTGAATTATTGCACATTGTTCAATTATGCGTAGAATAAATGAAAAACGCGCACTCTTCTGGAAGATTGAGGTAAAATGTCCGTAAAATATTTTGCAATTAAACATAAATATAAATACTGAATTTTTGATCCGTGAAGTTTTATTATTTTCGCTTGGAGCACTTTTGTGGTTCCTGGACGTGAAGTCCTCTAGTGAAACTAGAATATATACTGGCTAGCGTTTAAATATGGGAAGATTTCTTCGCATTAATTCTGTAAAATCATGAATGAAACTACAATTTATTGCTGAGATTTGCCAAAATTCCTTAAAATTCGATCGTTATCGTGTTTCCTTTTACGCTTTGCTGCTTTAACACGTTTCAAAAACTTTAATTTCCTACTTCAATATTGTGACAGTACTTGTGAATTTTGTTACATTAATTTATATTATGTACGATTTTTAGAATTTTTGAAAATTTAGATTATAAAATTGTGATAATTTTATGGATATAATAAAGTATACAGATTCAAATTAGGCATTAAAGTATTGTTCAATTAAATTAACATTAACTGGTCCCTTGAAATCATTGAACCTTTTGCAAAGTATTCCTCTAAAACTGAAAATTTATTTATACAAGGCCATAACTTCGATCAACTTCTGTAGTGCGGGTTGCAGCTTTACGCATATTATTCATTTGTTCCCAAATTTTATGGTTGAATTCAAGTGTTCAACTCCATCCACGACACTACGCGTCTTAACACGTCCCGTTTCTCTGGTTACCTTGGGCGGGCGCGGCGGCACGACGGTGAAGTCGCTGGCTGGCTTGCGTTGTAGTGTGGTGGGAAATATAATTTATGAAACGCTATATACATGTCTCACGATTGGCATCATCTCCATGCGTAATTTGCTCGAACTATAATTTGTCAACTAATTGTACTGTATATACGTACTATACTATATATACTATACAAATGTATTTACGTTTTTACGCGTTGTCTAATTTTTTATTTACGCAGTCCATTGATACCCTTAATATCCGTACTTTCGTAGTCCATTGAACCCCAAAATATAATATCTGAATTTAATTGTTGTATCACATGCACATCACCTCGCGTTTTAACACGTTCCGTTTTTTCAGGTTATTTTGGGCGAGCGCGGCGGCAGGCCGCCTAAGCCCCTCGCATGCTAAGGACCGTCATAGTGTGGTGGAAAAAATAAAGAAATTCATGAAACCGTACATAGATGACTCACGATTGGAATTTCCATGTGTAACTTGTTTATGAGTAACTGTCTAATATGATATGTTTATATGTGTTTACACGTTGTCTACCTTTTGATGCTGACGCAGTCCATTGATATCCAAACTTTGGTCATTGATTTGAAGAGTTAAATTAAATCCACTTCAGCGCGCGTGTTAACACGTCCCGTTTTCTCCGCTTACCTTGGTCGGTCGCGGCGGCAGATCGGCCACGTCGCCGGGCGGATAGCGTCATTGTGCGGTGGAAAAAATAACAATTTATGAAACGGTCCACAGTTGTCTCGCGATTTTCATCTCCATATGTGTTTTGCTTGAATAATGTCAAATGTCAAATACACCCCTTCGTTTAGAAGAAGAATGTTGTCCCCATATGCGCGGGTTAACAACGACTTTGTGTCTTCTACCTTAGGCTGCTATGCGGCAGCCAGGACCTGCCAAGTCGCTGGCTGGGTAGCGTCATAGCTGTAGTGGTGGGAAAAAGTATATAGAGTGTGTCTGAAACGGTCCTTAGATGTACGGTATCTCCATGAGTACTTTGCCCGAACTATAATTCGCCAACCGTCTCTTGTACGTTAAACGTGTCTTAATACGTTGTCTAACGTTTGGGCGGACGCAGTCCTTTCACCGCAATATTTGATGTCTGATTCAAGTGTTTGAACCACATCGAATTCACCGCGCATATTAAACATTGCCCCGATTCTCCGGCTACCTTGGGCGGTCGTGGGTGGCAGGACGGGCCATGTCGCGGAGTTGGCAGACAGTAGGCGCGGTGGAAAAAATTAATGATGATGTGTCACGATGGTATTTCCATGTGGTTATTTGTCAACCATCTTATGTACGTTTATACTGTTATCATGTCTACCTCTTTTGATGCGGATGCTGTCCATTGATATCCAAACTTAGGCAATGATTCTACGTGTTTACTCACATGCACATTCACCGCGGGTGAAAAACAATCCTGCTTTCGCTGTTATCGTGCGCGCGCGCGCAGCTATTGTTCCCGTTCTCCGCTTACCGTTTGGGCGGTCGACCGGCGGCAGACGGCCAACGTCCCGGCGGATAGCGTCATTCAGGTGCGGTTGGAAAAATAATATAATTAATAAAACGCTACATAGATGCTCGCGGTGCGTATTTCCATATGTTATTTTACGCGAACTATAATTGCAACTGTCTTAAATTCGTTTATTTACGTATTTAAACGCTGCCTAACTTTTGAGCTGATGCAGCTCATTGATACCCAAAATTCGCGTTGTTGATTTTCTAGTGTTTACTCACATGCACATCACCGCGCGTGATAACACGTCCTGCTTCACTGGTTATCGTGGCTGCGCGAGCTAACTTGTCCCGTCGGCTCCGCTTAGCCTTGGGCGGTCGTGGCGGCAGGGCGGCCACGTCGCCGGTGATAGCGTCATGTGCGGTTGCAAATAATAATATAATTAATAAAAACGCTGACATAGATGTCTCGCGGTTGTTATTTCATAATGTATTTTACTTCGAACTATAATTTTGCAACTTCTTAAATTCGTTTATACGTATTTAAACGTGCCTAACTTTTGAGGCGGAAATGCAGCCCATTGATACCCCAAAATTCGCGTTGATTTCTAGTGTTACTCCACATGCACATCACGCGACCGTGATAACACGTCCTGCTTCACTGGGTTATCGTGTGCGCAGCGAAAGCTAACTGTCCCGTCTCTCCGCTTACCTTGCGCTCGCGGCGGCAGGCCGGGCCACGTCGCCGGAGCGGCGTAGCCCAGCGTTAGTGCGCGGCAGGGGCCGCTGCGACGCCGTACTGAAGGCCACGTCCACGCGCGCCGTCTGCACCTCGCGCGCCACGTTGAAGGCGCCGTCCATGAGCTAGGCGCGCGCGCTTGCGACCACGCACGCGTCCACGCCCTCGAAAGCCACCTCGATGTCCGCCATCGAAGAACAATCTGCGTCCGCCTCCTCCAGGTCCTGCACCTTGCCGCCCGGCCCGCTCGCGGTCCACCGCCTTCAGCACTCTTGCGCCAGCAGCGCGCTACGCACGCACATACGCAATCCACCAATCACTCCATCACAGCAGCACGCAATCAATCCATCCGATCCATCCTATCCATCCTATCCGTCCTCTCCAATCCTCTCCTCCTCTCCATTCTCTCCATCCTCTCCATTCCTTCTTCCATCCATCCATCCATCCATTCTATGCATCTCTCCATCCTATGATTCCTCTCCTCCGTATCCATCCTCTCCCTCCTCTCCATTTCTATGCATGCCTCTCCATTCTTGCATCCTCTCATCCGATGCATCCTCTCCATCCTCTCCATCCTTCTCCATCCTCTCCATCCTATCCATCCTATCCCATCCTATCCATCCTATCCATCCTTCCATCATCCATCCATCCATCCTATCCATCCTATCCATCCTATCCATCCTATCCATCCTATCCATCCTATCCATCCTATCCATCCTATCCATCTATCCATCCTATCCATTCCCTATTCCCTATCCATCCTATCCATTCTATTCATTCAATCCATGAAGTCTCACACTACACAGTGGGGCGCAGGCCAGAAGGCCTGCTCTTTCGTCTGACATGAAATTTTGGCTACCCTCTTTTTGCCACCCAGCAAAGAAAATGTCTCATCGGTTTGACACAACAGGCGATTTTAATTAAAGGAAGAGCGAAGTTTTACGCTGCGCATAAAGTACATGGGACAGATGGATTACGTATCCTCAAAGAAGAATCGACGCAAATTTTGTTCTCTCTTGAAAAATCCAAGCGTTTTTTTATTGCGTTTGAACCATGCGCATTTCGTACATTACGCCACGGAAAGCCAAACATATCACACACGTGGTAGGAAGACATTAAGTCTACAAATGCGTCGGGTTAAACTTTTATGTTGACCTTTTAAGCTATTTCAATTTCACCGCTTGGTCTAGTATTTACTTAATAATATACTGTTATGTCTATATATTGTCGTCCCCGTTATGAAAATCAAACAAATAAGATTAAAACCTAAAGATATGGCTTAAATCGCCTATTTAAAGAAAACCTATTTATTTTCTTACGAGGAGGAAAGCGGTTGCTTCCTAAAAGTATTGAACATCCCTTGACAAAAAATATGACTAGTCATTTGTTTTTATTATAAGTATTAAACAATTAATCGATTAGTTTCTTTACCCAGATTGCAGTATCATGTCTTTTCAGTTTCATTCACGGATGTACGTAAATAAACCGTCATCGAAATTATTTCTTTCTGAGTGGACAATCGCCTGAATGTGACGGTGCCATAACAGCGCACATCTATCATGATAATTGCGATCCAAAAACGCACATTAATGCTTCCAAGTCGAATGCCCTCTTGGGCGATAAAGTTTTTCGACCTCAAGCGTATATGCGTGTTACAGTCGTGACCGTTTCGTTCGAAACAGTCTTCCTTCTCTCCGGCGACCACATCGATGAATCCGTGCCGTGTACTCGGCGTGCGCAACCTGCTACGCTAACTGCATGTTCCGCCTACATGAAAATTGTTGCTCTTAAACATCCAGGGCGTTGGTTGGGTTTGAACTCACGAAAACTTGGTACTGTACACAACCGAAGCCAATTTACAGTTACTCGATAAAATCGACCTCAAATATAAGACGACCCTCTAAGTTTGAATAGGCCTCTTGGGAATTTTTTAAAAATGTTTTAACTAATTCTTTACTATTTAGTCAAAAATAAAATTACGATGTGTGTTTATTGTCTAGAAATTTGCCTTGTTGAATGAGATCTTAAAGAGTTATGCAACTGTTATTTGCTTGTTCTTTAATTATCATCATAATGATGGGTTTCTTACTACCTCATGATAATCTTGACATGTTCAATGTTGCGTTCTGTTTGTCCTCCTTCCATGCTTTGTGATATTTTCTGTTTTTTTGGACCCCTCTTTAAAGTTTTGTGACTACATTTTTGCGTTTGTTCATAGTCTTCAATCGGACGCCATCTTTAAAATTCCCTTCTGTTGCCTGTTTTCTATTCGTCCTCACATATATTAATATATTCTGTTCTGGCCTTCAAAATGACGAATTCGTATTCGCCGAGCGTCAAACCGAGTCACGCGGTCTCGCGTAACAATCTTTTGCGCATTCATTGTTAATGGTATTACGTTTCATTTGATACAATGCCATACGGTTATAGATTCACTTTATCAGCCCGTTCAAAATATGCAGATCTAAATTGCCCCGACAAATTCGCCGTATGGATTGCGAAAAAGATGAACTGAATATAATTATGTATTGTTTGAGTTTTTACTGTTTGCGCAGTTATTGTTACAGTCAGGATACGAGTTTCTGACAAACGAATGAAAATGAAAAACTAAATCCTAACGGACAGGCTTAATCTGCAAATTAAGACCACCCCGCTATATTTTCGACTTGGATATTGAAAATAAAACTCGTCTTATATATCGTTTAAGTACGGTTACATCACAAAACGCAAGCCCAGGTGACGGTACAACGCGGAATGCCATTTATGTAAAACTTTCATCTTAATACACCCAAGGTTCGTCAATGTAAATAAACATGTATAAAGTATTGCTATTAGCGGTAGCAAACATATTACCAATTAGAATATAAGATACAATTACATAACTATACATATATTTACAATTAGAATTTCAATTAGAGTTAGGGGTGATATTTTATAGTTCAATTAATTTCTAGTTATCTCTGAATCGACTTCTGTTTATCTAACAGCGTTGGCGTCATGATTAAGGGTCATGGTAATAATAATGATAATAATAATAAAGATAAAAATGGCAGTATTATTAGTGAAGATACAGATGGAATTAAGGCATAGTTTTAAATTTGAAAACATTAGAAGGAAGAGCCCCTAGTGCTTTTCAGGTAGTTTGTTCCAATCCACTATAGCCCGATTCACAAAAAAACATGCTTATTTATCAGTTTATTGTTTTCGTACATCGTATTTTTCAAAGAATGGTCTCCTTTGCCTTTTATAATTTGTCTCGTAAGCTTCTACCTTATACCTGCCCACGCTGTGTCCTCTCTGTGGTATGTTTTATACATTACGCATAAAACGCAGCCGATCCGTTTCTTCGAAAAGGCACTTTCATTTTTTTCTCTATCAACAACACGCCCATGATTTCCAAATTTTCCGGCCCGTTTTTTGAATTTATCTAATGCCTCTAATTGCCCTTTATCTGATACGGGTTCCAGTATGCCGAACCCGTATTTCTAAAAATAGAACGAACAACTGTAGATATGCCAGGGCCGTTCAGGAATATGGACTACTATTATTTAGAATACGCCCATTACAAAGAGTAGCGCTCTCCAGATTTTTGATCGTATTGTTTAATGATTGATCGGCTAAACGCATGAGGTCTTCGCAGGACTCAACTTAAAATACAGTTTTTAAACACATGATATTAATGTAAGTTTCTTAACTCATAATTGGATATACACACGATGCGAGACTTTGCCAAGGAAGGAAATCAAAGGAGAACAGAAGTCGTAGGCTTCCACGGCCAGAGTTATGTGGTTTGATCTGACTGCCGGGTGAACACCCGCGTCGAAAAAAGGCTTGCTGTTGCCGACGTTTCGACCATTCCTGTCGTGCGTTCTTCCTCAGCGGCTGGTACGCCAAGGTCAACAGATCGCCCCCCTTTGTGTGCAATCGTCGTTCTCCCACGCGCGACCGCACCTGTAGGGCCAGCAGCATGTTTCGATCCCGGGCAGAAGTCCCGCGAGAACAGCACGTCCCGAAAGAGGCGCGAGTTTGATGCTCTCGGCCTTCATGAGCAGCGGATCCGCGTCTTCCCCTGGGTCCGGGGCGAGCGCCCGCGCTGCACCACCTCGGTGGCGCCGTCGCCATCACGTCCACCGCCGCGTCCAGCACGCGTGCCGCGGCGCGGCAACGCCTCGGCCGCCTGCGCGCCGCGCGAGCCACCGCCCCCACCGACCGCCAGTACCCTCTGCAGCAGCCCCCGCCCGGCGCCGGGGCGGCTGCCCCGCCTCGCGGTGACTTGCGCATCTGCAAAACCGTAAATGACGTGACGTTTTGGCTGTCAGTAAAACAATGTATAATGCGTAATTCTGGAGTATTTCGATGCGGGAGTTGTGGCGGGAGGTGTGGACGGATTGTGGATCGGAGTTGTGGAATCGGGAGTTGTGGATCGAAATAGGGAGTTGTGGATCGGGAGTTGTCGATTCGGAGTTGTGGATCGGGAGTTGTGGATCGGGAGTTGTGGACGGGAGTGTGCGCATCGGCGCAGTTGTGGAATCGCGGGTTGTCGCATCGGGAGTTGCCTCGATTCGGGAGTTGTCGATCGGAGTTGTCGATTCGGGAGTGTCGAATCCGCGGAGTGTCGATCGGGAGTTGTCGATCGGGCAGTGTCGATCGGGAAGTTTGTCGATCGGGAGGGTTGTCGATCGGGCAGTTGGCGATCGAGGAGTTGTCGATGCGGCGAGTTGGCGATCGCGGAGTTGTCGATCGGGAGTTGTCGATCGGGTATTGATGACAGGAAGTTGATATTAATTAATTGTAGGGAGAATGATGGAATCAATCGAAAAAAGACGAATTATTACGAGGAATAAGAATACTGGTACTTTCCGACTTTAAACATAGTAGGGCTCCTCAAGGCCGGAGCTCAACGGAAGACAGTGACACTCTTATAGAAGGCTGGAGCTTCCTTAGCCTTAAATATTTAGTATTGAAGCTCCCAATTGAAGGCAGTCTTCCTTTCTCACCATCGAGCCCGTGACCCCAAAAGGGCTACTAAATGCAAGTCGAAAAATATAGAATATGAAACTAGTATTCCTTAAAATGTTTCTAAAATTGAGAAAGGATTACTCGAGTGAGAAGGAGAAAACGAAGCGACCGTGATAGACAAGCGAATAATGAAAACCAAAAGTAAATACTCCATCACAATTGCTGCTGCCAGTGTTAATGTATGGAGATTAGGGCAGAGCCAGCATTTAAAAAAGATAACTCTAAACCCCAAACAGCAAAATTAGTTTTTTGAAGAGCATCATGGTTATACATCTAGAAATAAAAGTTAATAAAATAAGTAAGTAAAAAATGTTGAGGACAAGAAATTTGGTAGTCAAATCACTGCCTATAAGAATTCCCATAGATAATCAGCAGTCGCAGTGGACTACCAAATGTCAGAGGCAGACGAGATGTAGGAAGGCCCAGATGGAAGAGGACACCAGAAAAAGCTCTATGTCCTTAACCATTAAAACGCGGACGAAGAAGGAAGCGCAGCAACCAGAACCGCTTAAGCGCAAACGCAACGGAACGTACCGCAGCAGGTAGGGTGCGCCGTGGGCGCGGGCGTCGAGGCGTCGATCGGCGGCGCGGCCGCCTTCACCGCTTCGTCCAGCAGCGCCTCCGCGCCGCCGAAAGCGCTCGTCACGGCGTAGGTGCGCGGCGCTCGCCCACCACCCTTCGGCCGCCGCCGAACGCGACGGCCGCCCGCCCGCTCGGCCGCCTCGCCACCAGCCCGCCCGCCTCCGCCGCCTGCGCACGCAACAACGTGCCCTCTTCAGCGATTTGGTACATCGTTTCGGGACCGCCCGCCGCCAGAAAATAAATAGTTAAATAAAACGTCTCGGATAGATTAGTATGTACTCGGCTTCTAACGGCAGGTTTTTCCCCCTTCAGGTTTTTTTCTTGAGCGCGTACCTTATGGTCTCTTTTCCGCGGCTTTGATGCGAGGAGAGACTAATTTGCGGTGAATTTACCAAGAATTCGAAAATTTAAAGAACGGCGGAAAGGATGTAGGTAGTTTGTGCGATGGCTCAAAGGCCTTCGTTCCTAGCCCACATAGGATCAAGAAAGCTAATTTGTTTGTAATAAATTTACCACCAAAGGCAGCGCGGAAAAATATCCCCAAACCGTTCAACCTTTTTCTTACCGATTTTTTTAAACCCTTGGCACCTTCACTCACCGGTACTACGAGCATTCTCTCCTTCTG
>BOPP01000067.1:6245023-6257041 GCA_017312745.1 Gryllus bimaculatus | reverse complement strand
GGCTCAGGCCTACCGGCGACGTCCCTGCCTCGCGGCCATGGGGTAAGGAGTGTACGTGAGGTTAGCACGTATTCCGGTCTTCTCAACCGGAGAAGTGAATTTTATAATTGTCACGTAGCAACATATTCTGAAACGTTGCATGGTAATATATAATCTTGACTCACCGGGAATCGAACCTAGTGCAGCGTTGTCGAAAGCGATCACTCTGACCAATAGCTATCTACAAGGAAAATATGGCGCAATCTGTATGTTTATGTATGAACTTGGTGCGATAGTCCATGAACGGGCTCAGGCCTACCAGCGACGTCCCTGCTTCTCGGCCATGAAGAGGGTACCTGTGGTTAGCACTCAAATTCCGGTGTTTCTCAACCTGACAAGGGACTTTTCACACAGACATATAGCAACATATTCTGGAACATTACATGCTAATATATAATCTTGCTTCCCCGGGAATCGAACCTAGTGCCGCGTAGTGAAAAGCGAGCACTCTGACAAACAGCTAGCCACGAGAACCATATGACGCAATTTGTATGTATGTATTAATGTACTTGGCGTATGTTGGTGGGAGATACCCGATACCTACGTTAGGTCGGATAGTTTGGATCTCACCAAAAGCGGAGGAAGGTATCCGCCATCGTCCGAGCAAAACATGGACTATACTTACGGTACTAATGGCTTTTGCCGTTGGCGCAACCGGAACCACTGGTAATCAATCAATCATTTTATCTTTCGCCGAAGATGACGAGCCATTTGCCTCAGCGACCTATACTTACTGAATCTTATTTTTTTCTGTATCATGCGTTTGGATGGATAAGAAAATAATGTGGGGACTCTTAAAATCAAGCCTACAGAGTTTACGAACCTTACGGTTATTTTCTCAATCTTTCGCATCACAATTCCTTGGAATACGATGCGATGCGCTGCTTACTTAGTAAAGTCGCAGTAGAGTTCACGCAAATAGACTGTACACTCAACGACTGTTAAATGTCCAAACAAAGCACATGAGAAGGGAGAGGCTGCGCCGCACAGCCAAACATACAATCTCTGTTCAGAAAACTTTAGGTAGCCTAATTCGAGCTAGGGATTAAAATCGTCCTAACATTTGTTGTAGCTAGTTGTTACTAGACGTTAGTAGTTAGTTGGCTTTATCGTGTACGCTCTGTAACAAAATGTAAATGTATTTTATTTGTGTCGCACCTGCCTTTCTAAAAGCTACGAAGTCTATGTTTTGAGAGCTGCATTCAGTGTAGCCGTCTCCCTCTTGTGAAACGTCGGTCGATTTCTTAGAAACCTTGCGCAAAGTCCTTAGTCTATATCAAGATTGCCCAACTGGTCCTAGAAATATGCGGAGCTCTCGCAGCAGCTCTTGCTTGGACTGCTAGTTGAGAAGGCAGTCATGGCGGAAATAGAGGGCATTTGTGGTGAGCAGGGAAAAGAGAGCGCAGTTGAGTAAACTTCAGAACAGTCAGCTTTTTGCGTTTCGAACCTGTTTCGTAGTGCCATATATAACATTTATTGTTTTATAAAATGAATGTGCATGCTATCAAAAAAACGTACAACTTTCATACTGTAATAGCTGTTTGGCAAAGAAAAAAGGATCTAGCAGACTAAGACAGTTAAAAAACGAAATAAAGTAAATCATCTGAACAAATATTTTGATCCAAAATAAATTTACAATTAGTTCCTATTCTATTTTAATGTATTTATTATGTTTCACACTCAAACAATTATCAACATTCTTAATAAAGTTTTTGACAAGATTGAAGCATACATTCAAATAATGTAGTACTTTCAAAAAATAAAAGTTTTCTAAATATTTACTGTCTTCTACGTAGGACTGCAAACGTCTGATAATTCGCTTAGTTCCTGCGTCTGCATTCGGAAGTCAATGGCTGTATGCCTTCAATCACTCTATCGTTCCCTTCTTAAGCCATTTCTATATATTATGGTATCCTATATTCAAAATATTATGTTTGTTAAACGATACGTCGTAGGTCAATGAAACATTATTTTACGATAGAATACATTATCCAAAATATCATAACACCATCCAAAACGGAGAACTGAAATAAGTCGCAATTTCAATCTCCTAATTTGTTGACAAGGTATTCTTTGACAATGTGGATAATTTGAAGACTTATTCTTCTCGTTTGCCTTATGAAACGTACAAATATTTTTGTATTGATAGATAATTTCTCTATCTACAAAAATACATTTCAATGTAATTTCGAAAACTCGCCGTTGTATTAAAACTATCAAAGAAATACTACACTTGCAACATAACTATTCGGAGGTTTATAAATAAAAATTAAAAATGTAATTCAATTAAAATGGTTTCATTAATTTGAGATACTATTTTTAATTTCTTTCAAATAGTTGGCATACGGAAATAAATTTTCAGTAACATTTTAATTTAATTTTTCACTATTTATTATTTCTTGACTTTCGAAGAATGTTTTTTTCCCTCAATTTCTTCATAATTGAATTTTGCATTAATTTATGAATCAACGAATCATTGAATCAATTGAATTAAAAAACGTTCGGAAAAAACATTACAAAGTAAGAAAAAATAATATTGATTATACTATGTAACACATGGTTTTGCCTCCAAAGAGTCTTAGGCACTACGAGAAGGGAGTAAGGCAAATAAAAAACGATATCTACTCAATAACGAAAGTCAGGATAATTTGACTACTTGTTGATGACATGGTACAGAACACTTTTATTTTTTATTGGTCTCTTTTGAAAGTTTTGAATACATTATTGTGTACTGGTTTTTATTGAACCAATAAAGAAATACATCAAAACTTAATTAATAATACTTCAAATTCGAGTGAACTTCTTTTTACACCATTTTCTTCAATAACTTGCATATAGTGAGTTTGTTTTGGTTACAATACAATATTTATAATGTTATATCGATCATAATAACTTTTTATTACAGTATATTACAAGTTAACGTTTTAAGTGAGACTATGTTATAATACGAAAATTTAAGTTGCAGTCTAATTTGTTATAACAGCTGCAGAAAATTGATAGCCAAGTGCGCAGTTCTGTAATGGAACTACAGTTGCGTTTTCATTAATTCTAGAAAGGTACGCACAAAGGTAATGCTCCGCAGTAGTAATATTAATACTGCGACGAACATAAACATTTATCACAATCTCATTTATGTATTGGTTTTGGTCAAGCTCAAATGCACGAGGTTAAGTTTACCCTTCTTAACCAACAAACATCGTTTCCTGTAATCTTGTGTTACCAGCTGCAATTTCCTTTCTTCGGCGATAAAGAGACGTATTTCGTCGGGTATTATCTCCAAATAGAATTTACTGACCTCGTACAAATAGTGTACAGAGAAACAAATTGTATCTGTGCCCAGTCATTCTTCTCACTTAATGTTTCCGCTTGGTTTCTGTTAGAAGTGTTGTAGTGAAACGATAAGAAACAAAAGTCTTCGACATTAAATCGATATTTTCAACTAAGGTCTGTAGAACATATTGTCTCATATTAGTGTTACATATATAAAACTGCAATGTTGTTACAACCTTGAACAAGTTTTAAAACGCTGTAATATATTTTGCTACCCGTTGGTAAAGTTTTTGTACACTATTGTGTTTAAATTGCATTGCATGGTCTTGTACATGAATATAATGTTTAGTTGTTTCGAAATCCATGATTGAATCATATTCAAAAATTTGACTTTTCTAAACCTTAAACACCTATGATCGGGTGGATATTATCCATCAAATTTTAAATTACTCTAATTGTAATGCTTTATTCTCCCCAGTGCCTCCCAAAATGCAATGATCTAAACAATGACAAAACACAGAAACCAACAATATTTTAGGTCAATGGGTTTTATGCTTTCAGTCACATTGGGTTGGCTACTACATTAAAGAGCTTTATTAAACTGCAGACTTATTTGAGAATACATCTTTAAAAGGTTCAGTCATTTCGCCAGCTTAAAACGTAGTATTTACAAGGGTAAAAAAGATTGAAACTTTTTTTCGGAATATAATTGTTTTTTGTTTTTCTTTTCACGTATTGTGCTTTGGCATAAAGCCGCCAAGCGGAGTGTGCGTGTATGAAAGCATGAGTGCGCGTGTTCGAGAGTGAGGGTGTATGAGTGTGAGTGAATGTGTGTGTGAGTGTATGAATGTGTGAGTATGTAAACGGTTGAGCAGATAAGTGGTCAAGGTAATGTAGAGTCTACATTATGACGGGACTAATGGGGACTTTACCAACATTTATTTGATTATACTCTAAAATTCGTTTTATCTATTAAAACAGTTTTTATAAATGTCGAGCAACGTAGGGGTTGCCTCCGCTAGTAAACGTCATAAAATAAAAATTCAAAATAAGTATTTTTGGAGTTTTGCAGCCTAAATCTACAATGTTTGCGATATAACTGCCTTGACTAATCGTTTTTCATAATAAGTACAGTTAATATCATATTAGTTCTCAAGAAAATGTAATCTACAATTTGGGAGTAACATGTCAAAATTCTACTTTTCAAAACTCACTCTAACAATATTTTTTTATAATAAAAAACTGTGTGAAGTAATAGAAGTTAACAAGAACTCACTATTTGGCCAAGCTACATTTCGTTTCTTCTCGAAAGAATAAATTATAACACAATTTCTGTTTCTGTCCAAACATTTAGCTGGAACATTGTAATATTACATTATTTATTATCAATTGTATATTTTCTTCATTGCGAAACATTTTGGTGTTGATAATGAGAGTAAGTGCTCATTTTCTAATTTATAAATTTGAACCGTTTTCCCCCTGTCCGAAATCGAGTATAAACGTAGCATGGCAACATCCCAACAAATAAGGCAAATTCTTTATTTCCAAAGAATCAATTTTTATCTATAAACAACTAGATAAGACGCGTTTTCTGATCGATTGTTATCACTGACTCGCCGTCGTAGTCTCGGAGGGTGAGTGCGCACCTTTAAAAATTTGAAATCCACAGGTTGGTCACTCCCAAAGATTGGAACTATCAGTTCAACTTATTGTGGACGGTTCTTGTCAGAACTGGAGGATCGTGTTCTATGCACAGTAAGATGGTAGTTTAAGGTTTTTGCTTGTAAGAAGCATTCTGGCCATTTTTGATAAGGAGAAAATTCACATTGATGGTAGGACATGTGCGTATTTAGAGGTGAGTGAGTGAGTAAGGAAGGGTCTTACTATTGTATTCCAGCAACCGTAAACGATGGAATTTAGCCACAGCTTTTCGAAACTTTTCGAGAATTTATACTTTTTATACTTCTGACAACCAGCGATCATTGGAACTGTTCTCTGATGGAGTATTGATTGTAGCGTCACTGGTATATTTACAGCACTAATAAAGCAATGCCTTGCTTCGTTGAGTGGAGGAGGTGACAAAACGGTGATAATATTCAGTCTGGAACTTTTTGTTGATCAGAAAAAAATATTAAGTTTATGCTAAAAAGGCCATCTTTTAGTTTCTGTGTACATGAGTTTTTTGCTTTAGGCATTTAAATTTAGTCGTATGCTCGTTTGCACCTTGTGTGCACATTGTACGCAGCGTTTGCGCCTTGTTTGTTTACTGAGGAATTTCTAGAGTCTATATTTTCTATTTGTGGAATATCAGTTAGAATTTTCTTGTCAACAAAACTTTACGGATTTAAATAACTGCATTTTATGCATATTTATTTCTTCTAAAATATCGTCAGTTCATATTAGAAAAAGTGAGGGATACTAAATGAAACGTTAAGAAAACAAAGCTTTATTTCATAAGAGAATGTTAACGACCCGAAAAAGCCAATAATTTTCTTTATTAACTACCCTAGAAAGAGAAAAAACTGTAGAAGAAGATGTCAACGGTTGAAAGTAATTTAAATGATATCATTATTATTTTTTGTTACATTATTTTTATTTACTCCGTGTAAAAAATGTTTAAATTCAAAAATATCATTGTAAGTTTTTCAAGCGAAAATTAATTATTTACCATCGGAAGAACAAGAAAGTAGAGGACAAAAATAACATGAAAGGAGATGCCGTATACTGTATTTGGCAGCGCACAGAACTGTCGCTTTATAGCGGAAGCGATGTGCAAATTGCTCAATTGTGCAATGGCGAGTTCAAGAGCCAAATTGTCCTCGATAAGTAGTAAATGAGATGCGAATTCGATTTCCCGCAGTTTAACTTTATACCATCTTTGAGCTAACTTCCACTCAATCACAATTATACCTTGTTTCGTTCTTCAAAGAAACTTTACTTAATTAAATTCGAAACAAACGGAACAGAACTTAATTCAACTGAGACGGTTTCACTTCCTTTCAGTTCAATATAACGGTTCAAGCTCATATCGGTTGAACTTTATGTCGACTTTATCTCTTGTAGAGTAAAAAGTACGATTTAGAAATTAAGTAAATTTTAGCTTACAAAGACTAGACTGTGAAAAATATTTTCAGTTTGTTGATGTTGCAGGGAGAGACTGTCTCATTTCTGCATTAGCTGTTTAATATTAACATTGTGCAAAATAAGTGGAATAAATTCCGGATAAGAAATTGCTTCGAGTGAAACTTCGGGCATTAGCCAAATTAATTTACTAGACAACTTCAGATGATTAGGGAAAGTGACATGTTTTACTATAACAAGGAGGAGAATATATGGTGATAACGGATAGATCTGCTGTTGGGAAATTTCTAATGGTGGAAAGAGACAAGGTGCGAAGTTTCCATTTTGACAGTGTTATTTGTAAATTCCTTTTACACAATACCACCTATCTTAATTTCATTATATACATCAATTTACAATTTTGTAAAGGTTTGCGATTTAGAACGACAAGGCTCTAACTTTCAGCTTTAACGATTTGCATAAGACAACAAAGACTCTGTAGAACGTGTAAGTTTTAACCCACTTGTATGCCAAACTACTTCCGAACACACTCCTCGCACAATCACTTAACTTAAGGTGGCGCCCTGGGATGAAACAAGTATTAGTCTGATAAAGTCCAAAACGATCCGTTGATCATCCTCACCGCTTGGCTAATGTGTGATTTAATTTTTCCCTAATAATATTGACATTTGGGTGTTTAGTCTTGACAAAAATTAAAACTTTCAACAAACAAAACATTCATTAAAACGTTCACTCGTTTCTTTGTAATATGTAAATTTTATTGTCATTCGCTCGCCACTATCCAGTTTGTGAAATTATGATACTTAGGTCAATAAATATGAAGATAACTCTCCAGACGTTGAGAATGATAACCTACAATAAGTCGATAGTCATAACGTACAGTAAGTCGGCAACGAAAACTTACAGCAAGTCGGCAACGAAAACTTACAGCAAGTCGGCAACGAAAACTTACAGTAAGTCGGCAACGAAAACTTACAGTAAGTCGGCAACGATAACCTACAGTAAGTCGGCAACGATAACCTACAATTAGTCGCCAACGATAACCTACAGTACGTCGACAACAATAACTTACAGTAAGTCGAAAACAACATACAATAAGTCCACAACGATAATATACAATTAATTAATATGAAACCTACCAAGATAGCTGACAACGATAACTTACAATAAGTCTATAATTACAATCAGCAAGACAATAACAATAACCTACAATACATCAATAATCATAATCCACAATAATCGATAACTGTAACCTGCAAGGTCAATGACAATATCCTACAATACGTCGAAAACTATGACCTGCAAAGTAAAAAACGATTATCTGCAATAACCTCTGCTCACCTTTGCCTCTTCGCAGCCGGCGGTGCTCACCCGCCGCGTCACCTCCTGCCCCACCCTGCTCGCCCAGCGGTGCGGGTCCTGCAGCACGTGCGCTTGCGGCTCCAGTTCGTTGATGAGCTCCTCCGCCACCTGCAGGCAGCACGCGAGGGGATTGAATTCAGGTACGCCCTTTAACCCGATATCAATATTTGCATATGAGTCAACTTCGGTGCGGACCTTAACACTGTGTGTATTAGATAGGCCTCTTCATTCGGGTAAACCACAGACGTGCAGAAGCTAAAGACGGTTTTAGAAGATTCAAACCAATATTTTATGACCGTTATTAAATTACGAAGCTACGTTCTGAAACAATGGTACTATCCCTCGAAGGAAAAACCATTTCTAAATTCATGCTTTGCCTGAAATTGCCAATCTTTTTGTTTCCATTCTTGTCTAATGTGGTATATAGTAATAGAATACTTCATACATTTATGTAAAACTTACGTAATAATTTTCGATAAACAATTTTCTAAAACAGTTACGTCACCACTCTTATCAAATGATACAACAGCAGACTTGATTTTAGCCGACGATTGAAACAAAAGATTTTAGATATGTAAATTTTGATATTCGCCGAGTTATCGGTTTTGACCATGTACAAGCGTTGGCACTGACATTCACTCTAGTTCATGAATTGAAAAGTTAACTATTTGAGTTTCAGGGATATCCATACCTGATAGAGATTACAAGCGAAAAAGTCAGCATTTTTTTAATTTAAGGTGGCATTAACATTTAGGTCATCAGCGACTACTTTTGCCTTTAACGGTATGGAGAAGGTGATGAATGTGAAGTGAATATATGTAAAGATGATATATGGTAATGATAGCGGGGTGAAAGGACGAAAACAAATACAACCATGTCTTAGGCGGGAGTCGATCCCGCAATCCTTCGGTCCGAGATCCCTACTGCACAACTGCCTTGACGATCTCGGCCATCCGAATCGAAGCATTTTTTCTTATCATAGTACTAATGTAACTATAGCACTCGTACAAGAGGCCAATTTTAGAACATTTTTCTCTCTAATACTGATTGGTCTGGTTACTTTTAGTATATTTTTAGACAACTCGAAACTTGTCGTGGCCCATTTTCTTTCAATTGATTTTTTTAAATAGAGATATTTTTAATTCCTGACTAAAAAGACGGTTGATAGGTTTTCCTTGCGAACAGTGCTCGTTGTACGTTGAATTCAGAAAACTATTATACTGGGAAAGGAAAATTGTGAATGAAAAATCTTTGGATCAAACTTATGAAGGTACTCCAAAGAAAAATATAATGTATAAACCAGCTTCGGTGTTGTCTAATAAAATATTGCATTTTTACAACATTAATGAATATACAATATTTCTTTCCCATGATCGAAAATAACTATTGTATGTTGCCCGTTTTTCTACTTAAAACACGAAATATGATGAAATTTAGTTCTACGAATGCAATGAATAAGCAAGATTCAGTACTTCTCACAAACAGAGGATTGAGATTTTTGACATCTATAACTTCGTTGTTGGAAGACATAATTTGTGATTTGAACATTCTTTCCGCATTTGTAGCAAAACGTACAAAACACTATACCACATTCAAATCATTGAAATGATATCGCTGAAAAATTGTACTCCAGTACTATTATGTCACAAAGTTATTTCTATATAAAAATACCTTTGATTTGCAAACACCTCATAGTACTTGTAAAAGTAGAGATTCTATGTTATTTTTACTAAATCGTATATTAACATGCCTGTTTCCTTCCACAAATGTGATTGTTTGAAGATGAAAGCACACATATAGAGAGGAATTAAATATTCCCATAATTCTAGTACAAAGGTCCAATGTTTCGCGTGTTGCATTGTGCTTTCACCTGCATTCAAAATCGCAAGAGTGAAATAGGCAGAAAATACCACAAAAATGCTCATTTTAATGTGTAAAACATTAAATTTTATATACTATCGTTACTTTCTGCATTTGCGAAACCTCTTACGTTTAATAATTGAATGAGAGTAATCTGCTCTTCCCAGGAGATTATTACTTGTGCTTCTTAGTATAAATTCCCATTAAATTTCCTCTAAAAAACCACTTTGCCTCACTCTGTCTTCCAATGAGTAATTTACTTTCCTGAAATGTCTATGATCACAGCTTGTCTTCTTTAAATGTATAAAGAACGCTGAAAAGGAAAATGGCTGCTATTTTTTTTCATTATATGATGAATTTGAAAATAACATTTTAATTTGTTTTTTCATTTCATTATGACCCAAAATGCATCTGTCATCATATACAGTCACAGTTTTATTAGATACACAAACAAAAAGAATGAACTATGAAAACAATATTGATATACGGAATCCTTTGGGGAGACTTAATTCAACTATGCATTTATTTGCGTATATAAGTTTGACTGATTTGTATACGTTTTTAATGTGTACATATATTTACTCGGAGTCAAAAGCAGTGTTTGCAGTTTGATTATTATATTTTCAGGTGAACCCATAACCGAGAGCATGTGCAAACCTAGTGGGAGTGAACCTAGCTTTTTAAAACACAAAAAGTTCCATTTTCTAATTACGAGACATTTAGATATTATTTTAACTTCAAACCACAAGTTTAGTGTCCAGCAAGCTCATGACAAAAGGTCAATCGTAAAGGTGCTGCCTTCACCGTCAAGTGCAATGGATGCTAGGAAAGTTTCTAAATATTCAAATAGAGAAAAAATACTAATCATTTGTTATGAATGCTTACAAGTTTACTGGACTTTAGAACCATTTTTTTCCTTTTCCATCTGGTGGAATAACTTATTAATATTTCAATTGAACAGCTTCAGGGATACAGTAAACTTGATCGATTTAAATATTTTTTTGGTTGTGACAAAAACTAGCAAAGTAGTACATCCTCAACACCTAGTGTTACGCAAAGCAAAACTAAGTCTTAGTTTCAAGCAGGGAGGAAGAGAATAATGTTTCCGAGTCTGCTTTTATTAATTTATTAAACCAGTTATGATTATAGTGTGTTCATCCCTGGCAGTATGTGCGCTATTAGATATTCTCGTCTCGTAAAGTCAACTTTCCGCGGCTTGGATGTGATGGAGAGACTAATTAGTGCTAGGTGGTAAGAAGGAGCACCTGAAAGACTTTCGTATCCATTAATCAAAGTGGCAATAATAAACAATCATTGAATTAAAACGCTCTATTATCTATTTATATGTCTATATACTTCGCGAATAAATCACTTAAATGGGTGTTGGGTAATTTGCACATCAAATAATAATCGTAATCTTACAAAAAGTTCTTTCCTTGTATATTTGTAAAAAATGGAATAAAATAAATGTATAGCCTGTTATTTTGATTCAAAATAAATTAGACAACTTAGTACGGCGCGGGTTTTGGGTTGAAAATCGTTAATTGGGCTTTGGAAATTCATAACAAAAATATATTTTAAACATGTGGCAGTTGCCCGGGTCGTTAATTTTTGGGCGAAAAAAGTTACTTGAAACATAATTGTTTAGCATGTAATATATATTAACAGTTTTGTTTCATTATAAAATTATTATGTGTTATCCTCTACAGGTTGAATAAAATTGTAAAAATTCATGTTATTGCCACAAAGTGAATGCAATAATAAGCAGTGCTCCACCAATGTGCTAGTGCAATGTGCTTGTTCTTATTCTCACTACACAACGAAAATTTTGACTTTTATATTTTAATTTTTGACTAGAGAAGAAATAGATATTAGAGGAGCAACGTCTACTAAGGTAAAAGAACGGAGAATAGAAAAAAAAGGAGGTTAGAGATTGTAGAAAAAGATTCAAAGAAAGAGACAGTTGCACAGAGAGAGGCAGAGAGACATAAAAGGAACTGGGAGAGAAAAACTGGAGGAGGAAAACCGGGACTGGGAGGAGAGACAATGGGCAAAAGAGCCTGAAATAGTGAGAGACGGAAAGAAACTGGGAAAGATAATCTGGAGGAGGAAAACAGGAGCTTACAGAAGTTAGATTAGAGCAGAGAGATAGGAAGAAAGAGATTGGAAACGAGAAATTGGAAGAGTCTTGAAGAGCGAAAGAGGCGGAGAGAGAGAAAAAGAGAGAGACGGAGAGAGAGAGAGAGAGAGAGAGAGAGAAGAGAGGGAGGGAGAGAGAGGGAGAAAGTCTGAAAGAGATAGCCGGAAACTGAGTCTGGAGGAGGAAATTGGGAGATTAGAGGGACGAACGTTGAGAAAAGAGACTGGAAGAGCCTGGAAGGGAGAAAGAGAGGAAGCGGGTGAGAG
>BOPP01000067.1:6219162-6244798 GCA_017312745.1 Gryllus bimaculatus | reverse complement strand
GTAGAGCGGGCCCGCCGCCGCCACCGCCGGCCACGCCTCGGGCAGCTGCGCCGGCGCGGGCCCCCACGGCACGCCGCCCCACGTCGACGCCGCCGCCGGCACTGCAACGCCACTCACTCGTGTTGTTCCCCGGCGCGTGCAGAGGTGGCCCAAGTGAGGTCACTGCGGTGCCTCTCACCGGGTGGTCGCAGATTTCAACGGTGGCCGGATTTTCGACAAGAGCTTGTTAGGTGAAATTCAGTCACTGCCTGGAGGAGAATTATATTGTGGCCGGATACTCTGAGCGGTAGTTGTGTGGTTTCCCCGATCAACGCCAGGCGCATGCCAGAGCAAGCACCCTAACAAACGGGTCAAGTGCGACCTTTGCTTTCTTTCCCCTTGCCCTACTCTCATCCCCTTACTTATACTACTTTCAGTTACATGCACTACAGTACCGGAAGACTAATGAGGATCTTAGATCTTGTCCCAGCTGGGGCGGTGGCCCGCTGATGAGAGATGCAGGGTTGGAAAGAACCTCTAAAGCCGACGGTAGGTCGGCGACGGATATCACCATCCAATGGGAGTAGATCACCGCCATCTCCCGCGATACAAAAACGAAACACACTTATGCGATTAATGACTGTAGCAGTTTGAGCGTCAAGAATCTCCAATCACTGAAAAGAGATCACCGGCACGTCAACTGCTACGCTCATTTGACGCCTTTGCGTCGATATTTATTTTTTATTACGAGAGGTGGCCACGATTCCATCCTTCCCCGGTGAACGGTGAGATGCAGTGCCGACCTACACGTCTGCTTGCGGAGAATTTTCCCCTCCCTCCACCAGCGGGAAACCGCTCTAGACAGAACAACGTCTAAGCTCACGGCTCGTCTTCCAACATGTGTGGTAGTGTAGTGCGTGTACGCGAAACTGTTGAAAAGCAAAGGGTGAAGATAAGACAAGGAAGAGGAAGAAAAGACCGGGGGATTTTCGTGGCCCTTTTGTTAATGTACTGCTTTGGCATTCGTCTAATCAGTATAATAATATTCGAAATATATTTGAAGGGTGGTGTGGGTAATTCGCACCTCTTTGAACATAATTCAACTTAGTCAGTTTCTAGTGAATTTACATTAATTAAAAATTATATTTTTAATGTATCTTTTAGAGCTGTTATTCTAGATTGTAAATAAACCACTGGACGTTTAAAAACGAAATTTTCATTATTTGATTAAAGTTTTCCGAAACCATCTCTGAAGTACACCTTTATCTCAGACTGTGAGGCCAATGAGTACTGTGCTTGGAAGTTCCATAAGATCTAGTCACTTTCCTGTAGGGGTAAATGTGAACAAAAGAGCAGTTCAGGACGCACAAAACCATAGAGTTTTGTTTTTGATTTTTTTCTCGGGAACTGCTATCAACAAATTTTTCTTCCAATCTTTCTCCTTCACGTAGGCACAATTTACAATCACTATGGAGCGCTAGCTACCCTATTGCAAGATTTTTAAATGAGTACACATTTATACCAAATACAATTTTCCCCCACTCCACCCTAAGTAAATGAAGATAAGGTTAATATTAGAACAAAAAATGACCATGACAGAAATAAAACCGCGTGATGAAATAAATAAATAAATAAATAAATTAGCATAAAAGTACGAAACGCTCAAACTGATGGAACTAAATTGCAAGCGGAAGACGTACAAAGCCATGTTGCTAAAGAAGATATTACAAGAAAATTGCAATAACCTGGTAAGATCTGCGGCAACGTGTTACCACTTTGATGTAGTTCACTTTCCTGGGAAGCATCATCATACTCTTTCTTGATGTGCATCTCCTTCCACTTTTCTTTCCCCTTATCCATCACTTTTGTACGTTTTGTCTCACCAACTCTTAGGTTTTGATCCAAAGAACTTGATATACTGTCTGGATCTGTTTTGATGGTGACTTCTAAGATTTGCGATGAAAGTTTACAACGTCTGCAAGGATCCTGATTACCATCCGTGTTACGCCTTCCAAAGGAGCTGAAGAATTCCTTACCCCAGTTGCAATGTTTGGGTTTTTCACTACTGTCCTGTTCATAACATTTATTACAGTGATTGAGTTCTTTATCACTGTCCGGATCAAGCTTAAGGATGCCTTCAAGAATCCCTTTACCACTTCTACGATTATCATACCTACTACTACAGTCCGGATCGTGCTTTATGGTGCCGACACATACTTTAGAATTATTTTTCCTGTGATGAAGTTCTTGATCACTGTCCAGACTACGTTTTATACAGCGCTCAAAAAATTCCTGCCGCTCCATAGGAGCTACCCCCAAAGCTTCCGCCATCCGCCATGCCTTGAGGGTCATCGGAGGAGGGTCAAAATAACGTCTCCACTTTTTCCTTCGAGGCTTGGACTCAATCTCCCTGTCGGGTTCCCTCCAGTTGAAAAAACTGTTACGCCGACGCTCGGTATACGGACAAGATCCAAACGGCGAGTAGCTGCTGTATCTGTGCCGATCACGGTTGTAACACTGAGAGATCACGTGATAATTGTCACGATCCAAGAACAGTTGCGAAGGGTGTCTTTCGACGTGACGTGCTGGGAAATCCCTCACGAAGACTTTCAGGTCTCGCCAATATGACGTGTTTCTGGAGTAGGGACACGGATCATAATATCTCCATGCATCTCCTTTGTATCTGGCGTTCATGATTTTTTTAGATGTTGGTTTTAATTTGGTTATTATATATAAGTATAAGGTAAAACTTTGCTGTTATAAGAAAAAGCAGGCATTTGTCATTGTTCAGAAGTAAACAACTCCATTTGCAACTTGTTGTTCAATTGTTTCTATCGTTCTAAAAACCAACGAGATAGACTTACTACTAAAGAGTGGTTAAAGTCCACTATCCTTATAGTAAATTTAAAGCCGAGCTGTCGTGTTTTTATAAGCAAATACAGTTGAGAGTGGTACACGCGTAACAGAAATCATCTTTCTATTAGTGCTAATAACTAAAAACAAATAATTTACAACGACAAATAACATTGTTATGAGGATCGAGAAACTTTATTTACATATATTTTCGTCTAAAAGGATAAAAACTGTATGTGTCGTATGGAAAAGTATAATCTTCGCATGTTTTCTTGAGCTTCAGAATCCCTTTGAAAAGTAAAAATTCTCCTCAAGAAAAAGTAAAAGTTATTAAATCGATAAACGAACCATTGATTTGATAGTCCTATTAACAAAATAGCCATCTACTTCACCGTCTACTTCTACCACAACTTTCTGAAGGAGATCTCCAGAAAATGTGCGCCTAGTGAAGCTACATTTAGGTACAGAAACAATACAAAAGATCACTTTAAAAACTGGACAGCCATACTTTACAGAGAAACTTTTTCGTGAACCGGTTCTTGTAAAGAGAGTCGACGATATTAAAATGTTATCGTAACCAACGTCATACATAAACAAAATGTTAGAGTCTGGAATGTGTGATTTTTGTTTCAAAAGCCTAAAACACTTCAAATGTCTTACGTGGAAAATTATATGTTTGTGGCTTATTTACTTCTGATTTTATTATTTTATATATTTCACGTAAGAAACAGTAAATAACTGTATGTGACATACCAGTGGGAGAAATGAATTCTGTCTCCGTTTTTTAGTCCTAGAATCCTCATCGTCCGTATATGCAAAATTGAATTATAACTAAATTGATGTAATGAGCGTTTTTGGCAAGAATTGATAGGTATCTATGTAATGTAATGCAAATTATTTGCAAAAGGGAATCATAGAGATTTTTCCTGTTATTCTTTATTGCGACTTTACTGACCAGTAAGCATCGAGAGAAATTGGGTAATTTCATTCATGAAACTGCAAAATATAACCCACATAATTTATGAAATTGAGATTTTGATGTTAATCGATTCATCATCTAATAATCCACTTGACGAAAATGTCATATTTCAAAAATAAAATTTTTCTTCTTAATTTCATAAAAACAACATGTTGAATGTCAGTCATTTGTATTTGGCAAAATATTGTATGCCTCAGAGTTTAAAAGCAATTTGAAAATATCATACTCTATTAATTGCTATTATAAATTACAAAAAATGAGTTCAAATCCAAAATCTAACTTCAAACTCTAAAACTTATCCAGTTTTGTTGCTTTCGTATAATATTTACTAATCGTTGGCAACGTTATTTTTAAAATTTGTCTCCCCCAAGGTTAAGTTTTATTCGGAAGCAAAAAAAGGGTCCTACTCAGTAATTACTCACAGGATCAGATAAATTGGACAAACAAACGGGGTTGAAGATTAGGATCATTGACCGAGAAACTGAGGCAGAATAGAACTCAATTGCACGCCAAAAATGAATAAATTAGGTGTAATATTGTCAATAATTTAATTAAAATGAATAGATACCAATTCCTAAGAACCTTGGTTCATATCAAATCACCTGTTCAACAATGAGTTTAACCTCGAACCTCTCATACAATATGACATTTACATTTCCAATTTTTCCAATACACAAATCTAACTTCCGGTTATCTACGTAATCCCGTATATATGTTACCATATGCATTTCAAAAATTTTAGAAAAAAGTAAATAATGTTTCGATATTACAAAATAGTGTAATTCTTTTTTAATAATTAAGGAAGATAAGGGTTAATTCTTAAGAAATCCACACAAATGCATAGTTTTTATTTTAAACTAAATAAAACAAAATCAAACCAGTTTAAAAATGGCAACTGCAGAAAATGAAGAGTATGTATACTTTAACAATAATGTTAAGATTAATATAAAACTTTAGTGTAATAAACAAAGCAGTTTGATATTAATTTTAAGATGCTAAATGTATTAAAAACTCAAATATATTCTAGTGGAGTTTCAATACACAGAAAATTATCAAATCTCTTTTAACTCTTTTCTATGCAACCTAAAGAAGATGAATAGTTAATTAAAGTGCAAACTAAGAGACTTGAAAAAATGAATATATATTTTACGAAATATTGTTACAAGTTCTTTAATGATTCAATACACATTTTGATATTCATCACGCAATCACTTGTGTTAGGTTAGTGAATACTATACAAATTACGCTTTAAGATGCAGATATAAAACTTAATCACTTTTTCAATGATTGGGATTTAAATGTGTCAGCATTTTCTGCTAATTTTAAGTTATTAATCACGCAGATCGTTGCCTTAGAAAATTTAACACCACTTCTGTTATGATTACTACACTTTAGAGCAATATCTGGATCGAATTCCGATGCAACCAAAGCATTTAACATCATTTTTTATATGGTATGATCATAGATCTCTAAACCAAACACGCTTCAAATAGTGTCTTATGCAACCATGTTCCTTCGAAACTAACCGTCAAACACCTGTCTCTTGCTCTGATCAATGGATAAGGACAGAACTTATTTCTCCCACGGGTGCATTTTAGTAGAGATAATTATAGTATTATTGCAGTTGAGATCATTTTGACATTGCTTCTAGTATTCTTGCCAAATGCTCGTCATATTGTTGCCATTCCAGATCCTTCTGACGTTGCTTGTAGTACTCTTGCCAGTTGATATCATTCTGCTGTTGAGTGTAGTATTCTTGCCAGTCGAGATCGTTTTGACGTTGCTTGTAATAGTCTTGCCAGTCGATATCGTTCTGTCGTTGGTCGCAGAACTCTCGCCAATCGATGTCATCCTGGTGCTGCTGGTATAATTCTTGCCAGTTCCAATAATGTTGACGTTGCTTGCAGTATTCTTGCCAATCGAGATCATTTTGACGTTGCTTGCAGAATTCTTGCCAGTTGTGATCATTTTGACATTGCTTACAGAATTGTTGCCACTTGAGATCGTCGTGTCGAAGCTTGCAGAATTCTTGCCAGTCACGATCATTTTCATGTCGCTTGTAGTATTCGTGATAATTGAGATCATATTGATGATCATTGCAGTATTCTCGCCAGTTCATAACATTTTGAATCTGCTTTTGATATTCTGGGCAGTTGAGATCAGTTTGAGGCTGCTTGCAGTATTCTTGGCAGTTGAGACCGTTTTCAGGTTGATTGCTGTAGTTTTGGCCGTTGAAATCATTTTGATGTCGCTTCGGCCACGATCCAAATTCATATTGTGAATAGCTGCAGTTTTGGGGTCGATAACGGAAGTAACTGTCATCATTGGCTGGGTTGGCGATTAGTTGTAGCGTATGTGTTTCGACATTTCGGGCATGGACATCCTTCATATAGGGTTTCGATTCTCGCCAATATGGTGAGTGTCTTCTGTATTCCGCACCAATCTTAGACCCAGCTTCCTTCATCATGTTCATTTATAAAATCACTTAAAAGTATTTCTTAACGGATTTCTTTAGGATCTGGCGTCCGTGTATTTTTTACCGTTGTTTTGAACAGGCATTTGTCATTGTTGATAAACAAATAACTCCAGTTGTTCGCAATTTTGCAGTTGTTTCTATCGTGCTTAAGCAGTAAAAGCACTAAAAATCTTTCAAAGAATTGCTTTCTTAGACACTTTCTAATGCAATAACTTTTGATACACTTTTCTTTATGCAAAAAATCGCGGGTCCCTCTAATCTACAAATGATGTTTCTTGTGAAACCTGTATATACTATTGGTGTAAGGAATCGTTTGTAAATGTAATCATTGAAAGATATTTGTAAAGAACCAGATGCAACTGACAAGTATTGAATATTAAGTACTTTTATATTCTCCTACACTTACACTCAATCCCTGAACTTAAGACGCTCGATATCGTTTGATTTGCCAACCGATAGAATTCTCGCCCAGATTGTGGTTAAATGTAACCAGAAAGAGAATTCTATCGATATCACAATTTTGCCATCGTTGAGGCTCGCATTTTAGAACCTTCCGATGGGAGACGTTGTAGTGGTGAGTTGTTGCAGTGAGTAACCATCAGCCAAAAGTATCTACATTTACCCCAATCGCCTCAGTTTCTTCATTTTCCGAATCTCCTCCAACTCATCCACTTTCTTTTCATTTCTCTCCTCCTTCGCCTTCCCCGCCTTCCTCCTCGTCTTTCCGTACTACCCTGTTGCATGTTCTCATCCTCCTCCTCGTACTCATCGCTCTGTTTCTCTCACACACCCTCGTCTTTTTCTTTCTCATTCTTTTCAACTTCACCCTCCTCGTCTTAATCATATTCATTCTCCACCTCTGTTTTCCCCTACCGATGATTCCAATTTTCTCGTCCTTCTCCTACTCGCTCTTTTCACCCTCCCTTTTATTTTTCCCCAACTCATTCTTCTCATATTTTTCTTGTCCTCTCCCTTCTCCTTCTCATCCTCATCTTACACCTTCTCCTTCTCATCCTCATCCTTTACCTCCTATTCATCCTTCTCATTCTCATCATTCACAACCTATTTATCTTTCTCATCCTACCACTCCTTTTCCTCCTACTCATCCTTCTAATCCTCATCCCCGTCGCCCTTGTCATACTCATGTTCCTTCTTCGTCTCTTACTCATCCTTGCAATTTACTCCTCGTCCTTCTCCTTCCCATCCTCATCCTCCTACTAGTCCTGCTCCTCATCGCCCTCGTCCTTACCATATCATCCACTTTCTTTTCCTACTCATCCTTTCCACCCGCCTTCTTGTCACTCTTCATCTCTAACTGTACCTCACCGTTCTCCTTCTTCCCCTCCTATTCGCCCTCGTCCTCATCGTCTTACTCGTTCTTCTCATTCTACTCATTTTCCTACTACTCATCCTTCTCACCGCCATCCTTCTCTTCCTAATCGTCCTCAATCTCATCCTTCTTTTCTTGCCCGTCATATCCTCATTCCTCTCCTCCTACTCATCCTTTTCAATCTCCTGCTTGTCATTCTTCTCTTCCTCCTCTAGTAGCTCCCGCTCCTCCTTCTACTCCTTCCCCCTCATCCTGTAGCTTCTTCTCAACCTCCAACTAATTTTTCTATTACTCATCCTACTCACCTCTCATCCATCATCTCGTACTCGTACTCCACCTCATCCTTCTCTCCTTACTCGTCCTTGTAGTCGTCTCAACCTCCTCCTTGTCATTTTTCTCCTCCTTGTCATTTTTCTCCTTCTCCCGTAGCTTCTTCTCAACCGCTTACTAATGTTACTACTACTCATCTTTCTCACCTCTCATCTATCTCCTATTTATCCTCCCCCTCATTCTTCTCTTCTTACCCGTCCGTCTTATCGTCATCCCTCTCCTCCTACTCATTCTTTTCAACCTCCTGTTCGTCATTCTTCTCCTCCTCCTCCTTCCTTAGCTCTCATCCTTCACCAGTAGCTCACCCTCCACCGCCTGTAGCTCCCTCTCCTCCTCCTCCTTCTCCTGTAGCTTCTTCTCAACCTCTTACTAATTTTCCTACTACTCATCCTTCTCGCCACTCATCTATCTCCTGCTACTCGTTCTCAACCTCACCCTTCTCTTCTTACCTGTCCTTGTTATCCCCATCTCTTTCCTCCTTCTCGTCCTTCCCAACCTCCTCCTTGTCATTTTTCTCGTCCTCCTCCTCCTGTAGCTCCCCCTCCTCTTCTTATAGCTCCCCCTTCTCCACCTCTAGCTCCACCTCCTCCTCCTGTAGCTTCCCCTCCTCTTCCTTCACCTCATCGCTGATGATCCCAAGGACGTCGAGGGAGCGGGAGCGTGCGTGCACTCACTGTACTCGTAGCAGGGCTGGCGCTGCGCCCTCGCGGGCGCGCCACCAAGAGCAGGTGCGCGCCATGTCGCCCCAGTGTGGTCGCCAGGCAGCTGTCGAAGGCGCGCCAGATGATGGGCTCGGCCACCCTCAGGCGAGTACAGCCTGCGCACGCACACGCGCGTATGTGCTTTTAGCGCACCTGCGACTCAGCTCTGAAGCTCGCAGAAGCACAGAGGCATATGACTGTCATTGAGCCCCAAACATTAAAAACAAAAATGTCGCCTTCACTCTGTAAAAGAACTGGAAAATATGGAAAATATAGCACATAAAAATATAAAACATAGCTCACGTTTTACACTTTTAAACACTGTTTTAACTCAAACACTACTTAATGTATTGAAAGACATTCCACGATTTTTTTTCTGGAAATTAAACTCTAGGTACAAACAACAGAATTAAATTTTTTGCCTAATGGAGATGTCTCATTGTGAATGTCTGGTCCTCCTAAATTTTAGGTTCTCTGAAAATAGCAAACACAATAAGCTCACATAATTACACAGCAATTAGTAAAGGACACAGTTGTATTCGTAATATTACCAATGTATAAATGGTTCCGTGCATTACTGACGGGTAAGGGTCCACAGAACCTACAGCTTAAATTTTTATTTTATTGATGTTTTGCTATTTTGATCAATTATAAATTGATATAGACATTAATACATTTTAAATTGATTCAAACAAAATAAACATTGTTTTTTTGTTTCTGAAAATGGAGAAATCTATTTTCTGGTTGCAATATAATATTAGTTATGTAATTACAAAACATATTTCATGTTTGTGTTAAAAAAGACAGTTGTATCTTGATACACAAATGTATCTTCAAGATATCTTTTTATATATCTTCATATAGAAATATATTAAAGAGCATTATATAATAAGACTTAAAATTCTATAAATATTTTCAAAAGTGCTCTAAATGTTGTTTTCAAATAGTCTGAGTATTTTAGCCAAGGCAAAAGACATGATAAAAACTCAATTTGTGTGATATATTAGTTTGTGTGATATAATACTTGTGATACGATTTTTTTTGTTATTTAAAGTCGCATCAACTTCTAGGTCATTAGCGACCACTATTGCTTATAACGTTTTGGTTACTGTGAAGATGACACGATAGGATGATGATAGGGGAGTGAAAGGACGAATATAATATAACCATGCCCGAGGCGGTACTCGAACCCGCGCTCCTTCGGTCCGAGATCGCTGCGGCACTACTGCCTTAGGAATCTCGGCACCGGCTGTGATACGTTGATCCGGCTGTGATACGTTGTGCACCGCGATCGGCTGTGACACGTTGTGTTGCATTTTTAACACGAAACCACATCAGAAAAATATCACTAATTTTAAGCTTCCTAAAATATGTACATACTAGCGGAACCCAGTGAACGTTGTTGCGCCATTCATCTCCGTTTCTCTCTGTCTCTAGCTCCCCCCTCTCCGGCAGCAAAAATATAATAGAACTTCCTAGACGTATTTATTCTGTACATTACGTTGTGAAAAACGTTCCTTTGAGGCCTTTGGACTCACAATTTTAGATTTTAATGCCCAAAGACGCTTCATTCATGAGTTATTTAACGATATAAGTTCAAAAAATCATGATCGCAAAAAGATCGTACAAGAACGGGCCCGACGACGACTGAAGAGAATTATTAGACGTGATAGAAGTGCAACTTTTCCGCAATTTGCTGCAGATTTCATTGCTGGGCCATCAACAAGAGACAACAAGTTCAACGAGACACTATCGATATGGAGTTACGGAACCAAACGTCCACTTGTTTACCCTTAATGACTGCACAACTCAACGATTGACGCCTTGGGCTAGTCAACTCCGACATTGGACTGTTGATGGCTGGAGACACGTTGTTTGGTCGGACGAGTCTGGTTTTACAGTGTGTAGAGCGGTTGGGCGTGTACGAGTATGGCGACAACCTCATGAATTCATGGATCCTGCTTTTCATCAGGGAACGGTTCAAGCTGTTGGAGGCTGTCTGGTGGTTTGTTTGTAGTTTGTAGTTTGAGTGATATGGGACCCCTGATACGTCTAGATACGACTCTGAGAGGTGACGCGTACGTAAGCATCGTGACGGATCACCTGCACCCATTTACGTCCATTGTGCACCCCGACGGACTTGGGCAATTCCAGCAGGACAATGCGACAGCCCTCAGGTTCAGAATTGCTACAAAGTGGCTCCAAAAACACTTTTCAGAACACGAACACTTTCACTGACCACCAAAATCCCCAAATATGAACATTATAGAAAATATCTGGGATGCTTTGCAACGTGGGCTCAGAAGAGATATCCAGCCCCTCGTACTCTTACAAGCTTATGTATAGCTCTGCATGGTTCATGCTGTCAATTACCTCCATCATTACTTCCTTCAGACATTAGTCGAGTCCATGCCACGTCGTATTTCGGCACTTCTGGTGCTCGTGGGGGCCCTACAGGATATTAGGCAGATGTACAATGTTTTTTGGCTCTTCAGTGTATATATACAAATTTTCTGTATATATACTTGTACATATTAGAAACAATCATTGCTAGTTCTCTGAGTCCTCATCTTGTTAATGCTATGTCTTGAAGTTAGAGGGGCACACATTGATTAGAACAGCTCGCAGCACGAAAACACACGATCACGCTTCGCCCACAATTGAGCACATTAGAAAGTCGGTTAAAAGCAAAGACAATAAACCCAGATAAGCATACATAAAAGGTCTCAATGCTTTGTGAAAAGTTTCTTTATGCCCTTCCCAAGTTCTGTTCAAACGTTAGCTCACACTATCTAAATGACGCTTCAGCCCATAGTATCATTGTCTTAAATATGCACAGGCGCGTGCTCACGACCTTCTTAACACATCTCTAAGCCTTATAGATTACTTTTTAATGGGTACCACCATAACCTCACACAGGCATGCGGAGCTACCACAACACACACGATTAACACAATTGGCATAGTCCGCAGTACATACAGGCACACAATTAGCATAGCCTGATTAAAAGCAAGCACACACACTCACAAACGACATAGCGCTCAGAACATTTAGCCACATACGTGTTACAGAAAAAGAGAAACCGCCACAAAAGATAAAAAAAGTGTTTTTCAACAAAACTACATTGGAAGCATTGGCTCATCTGAGTGAGAAAGTGACGGCGTCGATTTTTTACGCACCTGAAAAGATTCATTCTGTTTACTATTTAAATATATAGCCTTTCTTTTGTGAGATAAAACAAATACAACTTAGTAATTTCAAGTTTGTTGCTCAAACACACAATTATAAAAAAACATCTTAGTAGTTAGTGGTTGTCCTTTTAATTTTTATCTCTGTTTTGTTTTAGGTAAGTTGATGCGTATGGAGATTAAATGTGAATAATTTAAAAATGTAAGTACAAACATATAATATGTAAAGGATACTTTTATAGTATGCTACTTTGTAGTTTTGTTGAGTAAAGCACACGTTATATACTATCAACTTTTTAAAGCTTTTATTGAAAATATCACTAGTTCTCACAATTTGTCAAATACTAATGAAAGGTTCATTTTGAGAATGTAAATGTTGAATTTTAAGATCAGGAATTCGTCCAACTGAGCCAGAATGTTTCTTTCAGTAGCTACAAGAACTTTACGAAAATAGTTTGTGTCAAAGCAACAAACCGTTCCAAACAACATTCCATATTCGTTATACGAAATTAATCAAATTAATGAAAAACTTTCCATATTCGTATCAATTTTAATATCACAACCTTTTGGTTCTGTTTTGAAAACAATATAAACATTTTCCATATATTTCATTAAAAGAAAGTCCAACAAGACTGAAAAACCGAGAAGAAATGAAACAAAACACAAGATACGAGAGACTTGTGAGTAGATGCCTATTAACCTTTTAATACTAATAAATTGTTTATTGAATCATTTAAAATACATATTTTGATAACTGTCATTTTACATCCTCAACATTGTTTAACTTAAAATACAAAGTAAACGAAGTAAGTTCCCTTGAACAACACATTTTTTTAAAACAGTCTATGTTTTAAAATAGCATTTAAAATAAATTTTAGTTGGTCTACGGGTTTTAAAATCGGTACCAAATATTACACGTATATTTGCCGTAACACTTATATTATACCAGGTTGTAAATTAATTTCGAAAAAGTCAATCAAATAATTTTGCCTTGTAAATAAATATTATTCGATTTTGTAACGTTTTTACTTTTCCAATAATTTTTTGGTATGTATATTTTTCTAAGTTTTTTTGTTCCATTTATTAGTATCAATGAGAAACGTGTCTGTGCTTGAATGCAATATTATGATTTATTTTTGTTCTATTTTCTTTGTTTTATATTTATATATTTTTTAGAGATTTTGTAAATATTTGTTACCTGGTGACTAAAAACTAAATTGTAGAAGCGCTGTAGGTATGGAAATTGCGAATGTTCTAATGTTTGTTTAAACTTGGTGCTAAATATTTTGTTTGTACTGATTTTGCCCACGAAGCGATCCACGCAATCCTCTCTGACTTACGTGATGTGACGGATGCTGTTATCCGCACGCGCAATTTCTGAATAGATTTCCAAATAAAATGTATTTATGCATTTATTTATATGCAAGAGACTACGGAAATCGTTGTTCGTATAATTTCAATTGCTAGAAAAGCATCTAATCATTAAAAATGTCTACTACAACTCCCTTTTGGTAAAGTGAACACTGCTTTACAAAATACCCGAAATTACAATAATATTATAAGATAATTTGGAATATAAAACTTTCATGAAGTCACGTTACTAGAAGTTACATTCAACGATCGAATAATGGTTTAATTTTGATTGTTGACACTTAATTTTAATGTCACTTTACAAACTGTAATCTCAGCGTTTCAAAATTTACCAAGAAAGAGCGAGCAACTGAAGTTTTCCACGAATTCTAGATCGTAGATGTTACATTCAATGAACGAAGAATGGTTTAATTCCCTCTGTTGAAACAGTTTTAAACTACCATTTCTCGGAATGTGGTCTCAGTGTAACATAATGCATGAAATTTCGAAGATGTTTAAAAATCTGCAGCTTCTCATTAGGTTACGGTACCAGCTGTTATTTGGGGTGACTAGAATTTCGTTTTACAACCATCTTGAGTGAATGTGTAATCGACTTTTATTTTTTGTCAGTAACCACGTGGTAGGAAATTGCACACAACGAAGTTTAATATGTGACACTTGTTTGTAATTTGTGGCCCATTATACTTTTACTACTGTTTCGCAGGTGAACGAAATATTTTTGACCGCTTTATTACGCCTACCAATCAAGTAGCAAGGAGGAATGGACAGCGGTTGGACGTTAAGAAATATTACTTACGTGCAATTATATCACACTTCATTTTATCAAGTTTTCACTCCGTACGCCGTAATTTTAATTCACGACGTTGGCAACACTGATGTTGCCAACTTGAATATATCAAGTGAAATACCACATGAAACGCGCGGTAGATTATATTTTAATTTTCTTCCATATTACCGTATTTTTAAAACACAAACTTACAAAACCCAATAACAGTATTTCAAAGGAACTAATTAAATTTGAAGAATTCCAAGTGAATATGGAGAAAACAAAACTGTGATAGATGCCAGAGAATGAATGAACGTACTTATGCTCGACTTCTGACATTTACGTTCTTAAATGTGCAAATACTGATTTTCAAATGAATGTTATCCCAACTTATTCTTATTAAATTTAACTAACTTCTGATTCCCATAAAGATAGAAACAGTCGCTTATATTGATTCGCATACAAAACGATTTAATAGAGCAATTGCAGAAGTAGAAGTCGCACAAATCAGAGGTGACGGAGTGCTCATCTCTTCAAAAATGAGGGGGGGGGGAATATGGAAGTCTTACGCAAATCCGAAAAAGAACCAAATATAGTTAAAAAATATTTTGCGACAGAATTCTCTGAACTAATTGAAAATTATCTCATATTTGGATTAGACACTAACACAGAATAATAGCTTACAGGTGACAATGTGTATTTTGGTGCATATTAACAAAAATGCGTAGAAAATGTAGTTGTTCTAAACTCTAATTATTTTCATCATTAATACCTGTATAGTGTAATTCGAAGTATGTTAAAATGAAATAATATTTAATATTTTAGTAATATGAAATTATTGCGTTGTTGAAGGTTGGTAATTTTCAAAAAACAGTTTCCAATTTTGTAAATGTTTGGAAATTTGCAAGTAATTCATTAATTTATGAGATAGTAATTTCATATTGATTGACTTCCTAAAAGAGTTTCTAATTCATTAGATTTGAATTTAGTTCCCTTTCTGTGTTTCTATTATCATTTATGTCAAGTATTTTTGAACATAGAGGTTCAGAGTGATTTTGCCAACAAAAAATTCTTTTATTAGAAGGAAAGATTGAGTTTATCCAAAATATCTTCTCTGTAATGTGTTTATTTTGATGAAAATGGTTCAACATTTTATATTCAATTTGTTTATTCAATATAATGTGTACTTGGTGCTACTTAATACTTCCACCAGTCACGGTCGCATGAAAGACGTGGGCGCACGCAAATTGAAGGAGTTGGGCGATTTTGACGATCTCGATGAGATTTTGATAACAAAAATTACCATAAACAAAAACGAAAATGTGAAAATTCGTATTTTCGGTGTGTATCTCTGATAAAAGTTAGAACCAAGACCGAAAAGTGCCGAGTTAAACAGTTGCCAGTCCCCAAGAACGAACTTTTATATATGTACGTGTAGAACAATGCCAAAAAAGAACAGAACATCACGAAGCTCTTTCTTTCATTTGGACAACGCGTCTCAGAGTTCTCATATTTATCACGGAGCAGGTGTTTTCCTGCGGGGTGCCGCGAGTTATGAAGACCGCCGTCGACCGTTTCGCAATATCTAAAGGGCTGAGGAACACTCAAGTAGAATAAGAGAGCGCCTCGCCCACTGTAGCGTGCAGCAGGAACCTCCGCACGGGCGAGGAGTGCGGGCGGGCGCATCGGATGCGGTGGCACGCTCCAGTGATTAATCGCGCAACTTGCGACCGCAGCGAGCACCGCTGCGGTCGACCGGCGGGCGGGCGGGCAGGCGCGAACGGGCGTGGGCGGGCGTGGACGAGCGAGGCCGAGGGATGGTGGATGAGAGCGAGAGTAGGGGGTGTGAGGGCGTGTGAAGGCTTGTGAGAGCGTATGAAGGCGTATGAGAGCGTTGAGGGTGTGTGAGGGCGTATGCAAACGTGTGAGAGCGTGCGAGACCTTGCGTGGGTCAGTGGTAGGAGAACGTGAGCGTGTGAAGGCTAACGAGAGCGAGCGTTGATATCTGAAGGCGTGCGTGAACGTGCGAGGGCGTGCGTGGGCGTGCGTGGGCGTACGTAGGTGTCGGGATAAGGTGGGCAGGTGAGGGCGAACGAGAGCGAGCGTAGACATCTGAAGGCGTGCGTGAGCTTGTGAGGGCGTGCGTGGGTAAGTTTATGCACAGTGATACATCGATGTCTTTGACGACTGACATCGTATCTTACGGTTAATGGCCTGTTTTCTTGTTTAAATATGACATGGCTGTTACATTTTTAAGTTCAGAGTACGTATGTTTTAAGCTCTATAGATGAGTTTTAAATTTTTGGATTTCTCTTTCTAAGGCGTTTCCTCATTATAGAAGTTGTTCACCCCTTTAAAGTATGTTCGCAATTTTTTATTCAACTATAAATACCCCTTTTTTAGTTGGCTTATTTAAAAAACACAATGCAATTTTCACATATTTTTGTTATTATATTCTCCACACTAACACAATGTTACGACAACTTTCATACATTCTCATCTTCAGGATTCTTTTTGAATAATTATATATCGCAATTACAAGTTATTTTTAATGTTATGTCGTTCTATATTATTATGCAATATCAAATATAACATGCCCATTACAGAAAACGTTTCTGTGAGTCAAATTTGGTGCTCTGAACTCTTGCAGAGAAAATTTCATTTGCTACTTCAGTGTTCACCAAGCTCTTTTTAAGGGAAGACATAAAGTAAAAATCTGATTTTACTGCCACAAATACCATAAACAAGTCATTATCTATATTTTTGCTGCTTTTTAGAAAATAAAAAAAAAATAAATATTATTTAATGGCATTTCTTTTCAAAAGTATTTTAGCTGAGTTGGTGACCTTGAGTTGGTTTTTCTGCAGCAAGTTTGTGGTCATCAAACGTTACTTATTTAATTCAAACAGTGTGCCACATTGGTCCAAATTTGACCATTTTTTCGATATAACTATAGAGGAAGACATTTATCAAATGGCAATAGCTCAGTAAATTTTGTACCATAAATACTATTACTTTAAATAAGATTAATGTTTGGTATCTCTACTTTAAGAATAGAAAAGTTTATATATCTCACTACAATCGCTACAGAAATATTGTAAATATCTTACTTAGAAAAATGCTATGCATTACAAGAGGTATCCAAAATATGTAAATCTGATCGTATTTACTTAAACATTTGTCACAAATGTGCTCCTAAACTTTTACATCACGATATTGAATAGTTTCTGTGATAGTGGGGCGAATGTACGGAGAAATTAGCATGGGATAGATGGGGTCTTAAACATGTCATATCTGACGGCAGTTTTGATATTTATCAAATGCCTTCAATAAATCGGGAATAACAATGATAACGTTCTTAAAAGCTGCCAACATGAGAGATACTGTTCATGAAAGCGGTTGTTCTCTATAACACTTAGAATGGTTTTTTGACGGTGTTTCTTGCGACGCAATTAATAGTGCGTACAATCTTGTGTAATATTATATTAATAATATGATTATTGTAATTCTTCACTTGATTTACTATAGCAAAACTAAAAAATCGAAAGTACATATTTATTTTTCTAATTTTTAACGGAAAATCAAAGTTTTATAATGTGAATTTTCTTGTGTCATGTGTGTTAGTTCTCTGATATTTTAAAATATACTTATTTGTTTACATGTTTTTAATTTAAGCTTCTGAGTGAGCCTAAAATTCTTCTTGAACCACGGTACACTGATGAGGCACTACAAAGTTAGATAGAAGCGTAAGTAAATACTACATGGGAAAATGAGTACTAACAATACACTGTAGCATGTAAATTAAATTTACGTTTTTGCATTATAACAATGCTTGTAAATAATATCCTCATGCCACTACAAGTTGCCAAGGACATACAATTGAAATTTTAAAACCAAGTTTAAATTTGTCGAGTGTTCTCGTTGGTTACTTGGCCGTGGTGATAGAAAGGAATTCAAATGCTGAAAACGATCATTTATAAGATAGATATTCTCGTGGCCTCTTAGAATTCCATCATATTGACTTTATAGTATAAAATTATATAATACTTTGGCTTTGGTTTACACTATAGTATAATACTTGTGCGATAAAAACATCGAAATTTGAGATCAAAACTTTAGAATAATTAATATATTCTTATCTGTTCTTCGTTTTGACAAATTCAAGTTCACATTCACATCTTTTATATTTCTCCGTATTTCCATATTAAACGTATTCAATATTATTCTTACTAGACTTTCTCTTTACCAACGTCTCTTTTTTCTGCATTATCCTTCCGCATTTCTCCCTGAGGTTCTCTATCATAATTTCTCTTTCTCTTTCTCTACTTCCATTGTTGTCCGTAATGTGGCGGTATACCTTAAACTGTAGTTTATATTTAAGTTCATCTTTCAATGTATCTTCATTATGCGAATGTTTTGTTAAGTTCTCGTATTGCTAATAATGGTTCGAGGAATGCCAAGGGTATGGGTAGCAATTTCCTTAGCAAAAGCAAAAATCAAATCTGAAGTTTGTTTACCGATGCACGTAAGTTTTCTATATCTCGGGAGGGAAAATGTCTAGTTTTCAAATGTTCAAACTTTATTTCATCATTCTACTACTTATAGTTAAAAAGTTGGAAAGAGATTTCGGAAGTGAAGACAACGTTCGCAGTTGATACTTCACCCCCATACGTCACCTACACGTTTTATTCTATTATACTATTTAGTCAATTTTAACTAAATAAATCAAATCGAAGCAATGAAAAACAACAAAATCGTCCTGATGACCGATATCGTTTAGAAAGTAGTGTCGTAGCGATCTCAAACTGAACGATGGCAGGTTCGAGTCCCGTCTCGAGAATGGTTGTATTTGTGTTTGTCCTTTCACCCGCTCTCATCAGCATTTCATGTCATCTTCATAGTTAAATCGTTACGTTAAATCCAATAGTGATCACTAATGACATAGATATTGATGCGGCCTTTAAAAAAGGCAAAAAAACGACAACAAAGAACTACAAACATATGCTGATTTTCCCCAGTTTACTCACTCTGAAACTAGTTTTGTCTGCAGCAAACAAGTTGTAGAGACCAATGATGTCAATGTTGGCTCTGTGTTTTAGCTATGATCCTACGTCACGCCACGTATGCGGCATAATTATGCCCAGTAAGCGTAAAATTAACATTGTAAATGGCTACCGTTCGCACCAGTGGCCCGATGCAATGGACTCAGACTGTCGTGGTTTCTAGAGCGAACTGATGTTATGTATAGAACATGCTAATCAATGCAACTGCGTCATGAAAATGCATCACTGCACCTATCTCTGTCGATTTTTTCACAGAGGTGGTGATAGGATAGAATATGGTACAAACGTGCTAGTTTGTTCCGGAAGCACACGCAGAAAAAAATATGTGTATTCTCACATTTATTTTAGATTGCGGGTAAAATAAAGCAAATTAATATTGTGGGGTTGTGAATATTAAAATATTATTTTTCACACTAAATGTATAATACACAACTACGCTAAATCATAAAATATTTTACATTTCCCAAAGTATCTATCCCAAAGTCTATGATAACGTGTTGAACTTCATAGTTTAACATTCAAACCTTAACTATTTCTAACCTCATTTTTTCAATTAATTGCATGAACTATTTTTCTTCTAGTAGATCACTACTAGAATCACCCCCCTCGTAAACTAATATTCTGAAAATATATTTCTTCTGGGACTCAACCAATATAATTGTTAATTAGACTATGAATTTATTATCTAAGCACAATATGTTTTTTTTCTTGTTGCTCATTCTTTTTCAAAGATTGGAAATTACGTATACCTTTGTTATTTATTTATTATTGTTGATAAAAATTACGCGTTATCGTATTTATACACATATCTAGATATGTTGATCGTTCATCTCTCGAACTAATAGTTTATCCGTCGGCTTATTATTTTATATTAATCGCACAGCTAATTGTTGCTCCAATAGTGCAATTAGTCGGATATTAATATCTAGAACGATAAAATATAGAAAAGGAAAAAAAATTAGAAAATTGCTTCTTTCGAAACATTCTCTCTAGTGAAGGAAAAAGGGCAACATAGGGTATTTGCGACTCTAAAATAAGTAAAACTTTAAAGAAGTCTCTGAGTAAAAATCTTAGACCTTGGAATGATATAGTAAAAACATTATTTTCTAGTAGTCACGTGATTGGAGCCAAGCAAAATTAATATCCTCTTGAAATAGAGGTCTATAAAAATTGTAATTTTGGATCTTTTTAAAATTTTTAAGCGTAATATCAATGCTGGGGGATGAGATAAAAAGTGAAAATTGCAAACATGCAAGATCGTTTCATATCAAACGTATTTTATATTAATTCAAGCACGCACGTTTCTCTGATTGTGACTTTACAAACACCGTAAACAAATGAAACAATGTTCTGGATGCAACAGATATTGATAATTCCAATGATATCGGAAGATGAAAAGGGGAAGTGCACAACTAGAAAGCTAAGTTAAATCTCTGAAACGTAAGCATTTATGAATTATGTTCGAATCTCCTATTCATTTTTTTATTTCGTTGAATAATCATTTAATTTTTTGTCAAATGAATAAATAAAACATTTTTGTCGTAATGAATAAAAAAGAACTTCGTCTGATTGCAGAAACAAAATGAAGCTGGATTATATGAAATAATTTTTAAAATTTTTCAAATAATAGATATTTTACCTATTTTTACTTTCTCGCACTTACTAACGTAAGAAGAGAAAGTGTTATATTTCAAGACGCTGAAATACGTAAGCATTAGAAGTGCGTGTATGTATATCGAGCGGTAGTCATAAGTGTCACGAATACGAAGAAACATCTTATGTTTGAAACACGTTTTCACACCGCTGACTTGAACTTTTACATTAGAGGCAAGGCGCGAGATGTGGAAGAAGTAGAACACAAAGAAAAATTGACGGCTTTGCCACGTCAGGTCGACGGAACGTCAGCACTCAAGAGAAAAGCGTTTCAGAATGTATTGAGTGTCCATTTCTTGAACATTTCTCAGAAAAACCTCCTTTATGGAGAATTTTTATTAAATATCCAAAATTTGGTTTTAAATGTTCTTCAAACTATAATTTCGGTAAATATGGATGGTATGTATTATTTGTGGTCCCTGCCCTTCGAGAATTTCAATGGGCTTAAATCATGATGTATTATTTGCTTTGTATTATTAGTTTGAACAACATATTTAAAAACAGTTCAAATTCGTTCCTTCCCTATTGAGGGTAAATAACCTTTATTTTTTCCTTCCATTTAATGCAAAGGTTGCATTTCTTGGTTTTACTTCATGCGAATTATCGTGATCAATGGAATATAATATTTAATTTCTGAGAAGTTTTGTACTGTTTTTTCTCAATCACAATATTAAAATTTTGAAGATTTTATTGTATGAATTTGTTTGCACGGATAATAAATTGTATGTCCAATATAATGAGGGAACGCGATATTTTAATTTCACTTTATTTTATTTATATTTATATTTTAATAACCTTAAAATTATACTGTACAATTCAGAAACCGCAAAATTATGGTAGAAGTTTTCAAGTCATGTTTTTTTGAACGATCGGTGTACAAGTATCGCAAGTATCTTTTACTTGAACACACGTATACATTTAGAGATGATCGTATACAAATGAACAGCATACCCCAACCTATACAAATCAAGTATCTTGTATCTTCCCCTTTTAACTAACCATTCCAAGTAATTGAGACGTCATTCACCATGACACGGTCTACTGGCGAGAATTGATATTTTTACCACAAGCTTCCCAGGTACTGTAACAGGAATCTAAAAATAATTTTGGAGGGGGGGAATTAAGACGAAATTCGTTTGCTGTTTAAAGCTTTTATAGAGAAGAAAAGTAGCTTGTTTTGTTTTCTTTTGACAGGACAATTTGATTAGCACTGGCTTTCGATTCAGTCGAATAATTCTACAATACTCTAAAAGAATGTTAGAAAACAGTTTTTAGTGGTGATCAAAGTACCTCAACAGAAGAAACGCCATGAATTACAGTACTATCCAGCATTTTATGCATTTGTACGACGTGATTCATTACATTAACAAAATGTTGTAATAAAGCAGAAAAGACAACTCTTTCTGCAGGCACTTTTACATGCAACTTTCCATGGCAGACAATTGTGGAGCGAAATACATAAAATATTTTTATGAGGAGTATACACAGCACAAATACAAGATTTAACGTAAACATTCCCGCGTAGACGCCAAGCTAAGATTGATGCAATGCAACAATACCACATTTTTTTCTAATTGCAGCTCGTGACATTGAAACGCCACACGTTTAATTCGAAGTATAACTAGTTGCATTTACTATCTCGTTTATTTATTGTATGTTTATATCCTTGAAGCAGGTCAAATAAATGTCCGGAACGGACTGTCCACGTACAGTAGAATCGCACTTACCCGAACCCCGCAAATCCGAAATTTTCGATAATCCGGACAACATTCGGGAAGACGGAAAAATATTTAAAAAATGCTTATTTTTAGTGCAAAAAAAAAGATTTCATATTTGCTCAGAACTAAAAAATTAATTATTGAAATTATTGAAGTCGTCAAAATAAAACGTTTATTGCGCTGGTAACTACGTTGTTAAACGTGTATCGTATCGTATCACAGGTTTATGTAGCAGAAATTTTCCCTTAGAGGTATTTGCGAATTCGGTAATCTTCTTTTGCCATTATGAACTGAATCTGCTTGACGATGCGATCTCTACGCTACGTTGCATTGCCTAGCAACCCTATAAATATATTTGTATATGTACTTTACATTTTTTTCAGATAATCCAAACATTTCCGAATTCGAACCGACCCCCCCCCACCCCCAATTAGTTCAGATTGCCGGGGTTCTGCAGTATATTTATAACAAAATATCAAAGTAACCGTTCGTTTTATTTTGCCGTTGGCTTTTCCCTACATCTGCCCCACTGTGCGTCGTCGGCCCGCATTCTCTCGAGCCGTGACCTCTGCCTCCGCCCGAGCTGTGTGACGCACGCGAGACCCGTCCGCGGCACTGAGCGATGGTCGCCGCCGTCGAGATTTGTCTCTCGCTCGACGACGTACACGTCGGCACGTGCGATGTGTTCTCCATCACCACGTGTCATTTTACTCTCTCGACTTACTCGGCAAGAAGAGACAGCATTGTAATGGTGCACCGATGTGTTTTTCGGCAGAAAAGCTTTTATCGCCTGGCTCTAGTAACGAACTGTGGTTGCTACAACAGCACATACCCTCCGCAATTATTTTTAGAAAATGCTAGTGGCATGAGCCCACTTATTCGGCCTCATCCGTCACCACGATACATTTTGCTTCCTCGCCTTACTCGGTAAGAAGAGACAGCGTTGTAATGGTGCACCGATGTGTTTTTCGGCAGAAAATCTTTTATCGCCTGGCTCTAGTAACGAACTGTGGTTGCTACAACAGCACATACTCTCCGGAATTATTTTTAAAAAATGCTAGTGGCATAGGACCACTCATTCGGCCTCATCCGTCACCACAATACATTTTGCTTTCTCGCCTTCCTCGGTAAGAAGAGACAGCATTGTAATGGTGCACCGATAAACGTGTGTTATTCGGCAGGAAAGATTTTATCGTCTGGCTCTGGTAACGAACTGTGGTTGCTACAACAGCACATACTCTCCGGAATTATTTTTAAAAAATGCTAGTGGCATGGGCCCACTTATTCGGCCTCATCCGTCATCACGATACATTTTGTTTTCTCGCCTTACTCGGTAAGAAGAGACAGCATTGTAATGATGAACCAAAAATGGTGTGTTTTTCTGCAGTTATCTTTTATTCTCCGGCTCTGGTCGAACTGGTGTTGCTACAACAGCACATACTCTTTCGTATTATTTTAAATATCTCTTTTTGTAAATTTTGCTACTATTGGCGAGTCTCTGTACACGCATCTCTTCAATGTATCATGCTATTGTCTTTTTCCGGCCATGCCACATTTCCCTAAAGAGTTAAATCTCCCAGGAAACGAAATAAAGTCTGCCTTGGTAAAAGAGAGTTATATTAAAATTGAAATTAATTTTGCTACGTATTTGTATGTCAAAACATTATTTAGGTACTTGATGTTAAGGTAAAGTTTACAGAAATTATATTTACTTTTATTTTTCAAACTCGTTTTAACCAAATTAAAGAATTCGTACTCTGAAATATGGTTAAAGACCAGTAGAAATTTCATTATTTTTTTACGTTTTTACTAAGTATTTTTTGAACTCTTACAGTTTGCATATTCTAGAACGGAAGCTTATTCAAAATATTTCAAACGATGGCAGTCGTAAGGCAGTCGTTTTGTCAACATTTCACAAATGTGTATATACCGGCGTAATTTGATTGGATTACCAGAAAATGAGGCGAAAGTACGTTGTTGAAAGGTTTTCTTAGCTGTCTTTAATTCTCATGTGGCTGAGTCGGCGGCTGACCTATTCCACAGAGCTTTAAATGTGTAGTTGCCATACATTTTGTAAGAGGTTATTAATTCACATCAGACATTTATTTGTTACTAATTCGCCAGTTGCAAATTAACTTAATGTATGTAGATGTCCTTACCAGTGGTTATAGGGTATTTACTGCATATACATATTTTTTCATGGTTAATAGTATATAAGTTTTGGTGTCTTTAAATAAAACAGTATTTCAAGATTTTAGTTCTATAATGAGAGAAATTTTCTCATAAGAATAATCCAATGATACAGTACAAATATTGTGCACTGTGTGTTAATAGCATATTCAGTTTAAAAGCGCTTTATATAGGGGTGTGAGCGAAATCTTTCCTCCCACTCAAGAGCACCAAGAATATTGTCCTCATTGTACTTTTCATCATAATGAATAATTATACTTCGTCTTAAAACAGGGTAAATATACCACAAATGTTCACTTTACGACTTCAGTCACTTATTACCATTTTAAGTAATAATTAAATAATCGTTTATCTGATATCCAGATATAGTAATTCTCTCCCCGAGGTAGAAAATTACGTTAAGGTGTTGGTCAGTGTAAATTACGAAGACTAATTTTAGAGAGCATTGAAGGCGATACGTGATTTTGAAGTAGTTGTCGTCTTATGTTATCTATAAACCACAAACGAAGCTATCACGTTAAAAACAATATTGTGTAGTGCAATCAACTCGCGTTATCGTCGCTAAACAGATCCAATTTTGGCTAGGATACTCGACAAGAAATTAAAAACTAGGTAGTCGATGGGTAAACTTTGTAATTTAGGAGCATCTAGCTTTTTTTAGGGTGCATGCCAACCATTCTCGTATTGTAAAACCTGGCGTTTAATAACACTCATGCACGCGTGCGCAGACACACACGCACACACCTTAAAATCTTAATTTCCATTCTCTGTATTTCAGAAATAAAAAGTGTTTTCTACCAAACAATAATGGTTTTACCACACAACAAAATCTATTGAGATCTTCCATCCAATCTGTAGTGCATGTGAAAAAGCGTCGTCGACTAGAGCCAAAAAAAAAGACAACAACAAAAGATGGAGAAACAAAAAGAAAAAGAGAAAAAAAAGCACACGAAACAAACTTCAACACGAGTGCGGTGTCGCATTTCGGCGTCGCGAACGACTACGCAGGGGGGGGGGCGCGGCGAAGGCGAGGGCTGGA
>BOPP01000067.1:6206646-6219150 GCA_017312745.1 Gryllus bimaculatus | reverse complement strand
TGGGAGGGAGGGAGATAAACCGGATTATGCCCTGGGAGTCGCCGCTCACAACGGCAACACGGCTAGCAGGGGCATGCGGTGGCGGAAACCCCGTGCGCTCCCGCTGGAGGCTGCTCGTGCTACAGAAGGCGCCGTGCTCTCTTCTCACGTGCCACGAACGCTGACGAGCCAAGTGGAAGCACCGGGGGGGAAGGGAAGAGGGGGCCGGAAAGAGTTGTTTGACGCGCACGTGCACAGCGAGCTCACTTCCGGAGAATCGCGCGCACGACTTCGCAGAAGCTACGCGTCAGCTCTCGAATGTGCGGTCATGAAAAGTTTAACATCGTACAGCGCGTTTCATGTGTGATGTTTTTCGGTAGGGTCAGAAAATGCGCCTGCGTTTAAGGTTGAAGCATAAAAATACCTGCAGCTGCATATTTTTTCTCGAAAGTAACGAAATATGGTGAAATTTACACCTGCTGAAAGTAGACGATCGTATCCTTGAATATATTGTTTTTTGAAGGGATGGGATTATTAATTGGTTTATAATATACGCGTATTTGTCAGAAAGCTCGAATATAACAAAAAATGAAGTCGTGTTTTATTCTTGGATGTTGTTAAAAATGTTTAAGAATGCATTTTTCATTTAATTATCAATAAAAGTACAAGATAAAAGAAGGACAAAAAACTAGATTATTTAACAAATGGAAAAATTATCATATAAAAACATCAACATAAAATTTAAATTTCCTTTGAGGATATGTGAAAAAATATGGAAACATGGAAACAAAAATATATTTCCCTTTTTTTTGGATACTTCTGTCGACAACGTTTCTAACGTGTACGCCATCACAACAAAACAACTCAGACACATTGCATCACGCCAAATCTATTATTCATTAGGGACTATTATTAACAATGTCATTTCCTGGCGTTAAAGTTCAAAGCAATTCCTTACTTCCCTTTCCTTCTTTGTTTTTGCCAAGTGTCCGACTTTGTGAAATGAATTATTGATCAAATACATTATTTAGTAAAATGTATTAAAACATCTCTGATACATTGTATCACATCAAACCTACTGCTGATTCGTAAACAGTAGTAACAATATTATTTCCCGGCTTTTAGAGTTACAAAGCAATTCCCTAAAACCTTTCCTTGTTTTCGTTTTTGCCTAGTGTCCGACTTTGTCAAGTGTATTATTTATCAAATGCATTATTGTTTAGTAAAAGGTATTACAACACCTCTGATACATTGTATCACATGAAACCTACTGCTGATTCGTAAACATTAGTAACAATCTCATTTCCTGATTTGCAGAGTTACAAAGAAATTTCCTACAACCCTTCCATGTCTTCGTTTTTGCCTCGTGTCCGACTTTGTCAAATGCATGATTATTTAGTGAAAAGTATTAAAATATCTCTGATACATTGTATCACATCAAACCTTTTGCTGTATTGTAAACATCTGTAACAATCTTATTTTAGGCTTTCAGAGTTACAAAGCAATTCCCTACAACCCTTCCTGGTCTTCGTTTTTGTCGAGTGTGTCCAGAGTCTGGGTCACGTAAAATACGATTTTTTTTGGAGGGTCGTCCTTATTCCGTGACAAACTGGGGAGCGTTCAGTGTCTCTGTACTCTTCCGTGTCGTTTCGCCTTTTTCTGGGGGGGGGCAGATAAATGCTTCTTTCGCGCCGCACCGCGAGTCTCCCACGCCCTTGTGCAGTTTCTTATAATGGGAAATATATGGCGCCCACGAACACATTTAATTGGCTCTTGGCCACGGAACGCTTGCGCACTGCAGGCGTCTCGGCAAAAGATAACTTCAGGAGCTACAACTTTTAATTCGTGAGCACGTGACTTTGGTCCCGTCTTGTCGCAGATATGGATTGAGGAGTTAAAAGTAATTTTCATTGTGTATCTTTAATTAAGGTAGTTTAAACGTAAATCACATGCTTTACGAGGAAGTTGCCAGACGCTGCTGATGGTGTAGAAGAGAGTGCTCGTGGTACACTCTCCAGTGGGAGTTTGTAAAGAGACTGCTTTGGTGATAGTGGCGGTGATGACATTGGGTTTTTGCGATGGTAATAGTAATCGTAATTGTTATTGTGATTGTGACGGTTGTAGAGATGTGGTGGTTTCCTTGTGAAGAAATCAGGACACTCATAAAAAATAAGATCTGAAATCAAAAATCGTGTGTTCTTTGTATATATCCAAAGTAACCATTATTTAAGCCTCAAGGGTAAACATATAAAAGTTGTTAACTAGCAAATAAATAGTATAAAAATCAATGAGATATTTAGATGCGTGTTTGAAACCTTACATATCACAAAAGAAAGGTAAAACAGTGCTGTAGCTCGTAAATACGTCTTTGTTTTACATATACGCTGACTTCTTTGCGTCTGTCACAGAGTAATCGGCATAATACGACGTTTAAGTGTAACTGAGTAGAGGGGAAGTCAGTAAATTTACATTTGGAAATTTTTTTTAAAAAAAGAGAACAATTAAATTTTGAAGTATCTTTTCTACATTAAAAAAACAGAGTTCATGTCACAAAGAAAAACTAGCTAAATGGAACCTTTTATCTTCATCAATCTTCGTGTTAATCTTCGTCTATTTCTTGTAGGAAAATTCAAGAAAAGTTGCTAGACAGACTACGTAAGATAAGACTCATCAGCGCCTAAAGTTTAATTCAACAAAGGAGATAACTAGAGAGAGAGAGAGTACATAATGAATTGCACTAGAAAATTGAAACGCTAAAGAGCAAATGAAGCAAAATAACACTGTAAGATGACGAAAGAAAAGAAGGAGTAATTACGTGAATTTCTTTTGAGGTGTTTCTACACGATATTCATCGCATTACGTAATGTAATGTTCCAGTGTAACACGATGAAATAAAATTTAAAAAATATTATAAAGACTACTATAAATTAATAATAAACGGAAAAAATCGAAACTTCAATAAAAAGCTTCACCATTCATTAATTTCGTCAACTGTATTGCGATTTAAAATGTATTTAACAATTCAACAACTAATTTCATATATATTTAACTTTACTTAGCTACGCGTCTCTTATGGTGGATTACTTCAAAAATTATTCTTTGCTTAAATGTAGTATTATTTATACGAAATATTATAATTCTTTATTCCGTATGTTTAATATTAAATCTTGAAAGACATACATGTCGTCCAAGAATATATCATTCAGAAACTGAACGAAAGTTTATTCAAGTACCCAACAAAATGTTCATAATAATTGGAATAGGATAATTGAGTGGCTTAATTATGTATATCTAAATAGATTAAACGCTTTGAGAATGATATCGGTTAATTAATAAACACTTCACGTTGACGTTAGAATCAGAGGAACAATGCAAGTTACACATTCGACCAAAGGTGGGTCGGAATAGTGAGAAAACATGCAAAAAAATGCTGTGAACAAATGCTCTAAAGTGCATTATTTAACAGAGCAGAATAATTAACACCGCTTCAAAATTATCTTGCAAATAGCTAAAAAATATTCTTATTTTTTTGAATAGGGAACAGTTCATTTATAAACATTTTTAGTTTATAGTAATCACTAAACTCTCTAAATTTTGCAAAAGTGGTAAAATTTCAATTTCCTTGTGAAGATGTTCTGTATCTCTAGTCCTTGATATGTGCATTTATTGTCTAATTATTTTCTTTTATTTTAGTCAGTAATACATATATTATGTATACATTTTAATAATGTTAGTTTTTTCTCATAAAGTTAAGGTCAGCCAAAAACAATAAAAATCTACTGTATAAGTCGCAAGTCTACGTGACTTTCGTTTCATGTCTTTTGGAAAGTAAAATTTATAAATCCAGGTGGCCCTTGAGGAACTCCACGATTTGACGACCCAAACACTTGCAAAACAGCATGTGATTCGGTATCGTCTGAACACCCATGACCAATCACGAGACTGGTCGCGGAAGCCCACTTCTTCACAAATGCTCGCTCCCATTCCCCTCTCTCCAAAAAAAGAAGAGCATTCGTTTGCGCCGCAGAATCCCCACAGCGCGAAAATAAGCTGCGAGGAGCCTCCAAAGCGCGTCGAAATATGTTCGTGAGGGGAGCACCGGGTGAGATAACGGAATAAATTATTCCATCTCCTGCCTTCTCTAGACGTAGCAGTCGTACGTCTACTTCACCGCCCTCCCTCCCTACTCACCCCCCCACCCTCTCCAACCTCCGCCACTAGAAGAACGCGACACTCTTTCCGTGAGTTTCAGCCGTTCCTCTTTCAAACTTTCTCATTAACATCCGCCCGCGCCCTTACACTCAAGTTGACTCGGAGCGGTGCTGCTGCTAACTGTGCGGGCGAAACAAGACGCAGAATCCGTCCCGAGTTTGCTCAGGTGAGAGGGACAGAAAGAGCGGCATCTCTTTTCTTAAGCGCGGTGGAGCGTGGAGAATGTTGTGTATACACGAAACTCCGACGACATTAAGAGATTTGCTCCGCTAAGTATCTTTAAATACGGACGACGGAATATGTATCCCATGAAAAAAACTTATCAAGTTGTCTTAGAAAAGAATCATATTGGAGCTACAAACTAATTTTGATTCATCATTCTTCGATATGTTTTCGTCATTCTTGTTCAAAATATACTGAAGTCTCTTAAGTATCTTATTCCAATTATTATGATTGTTCCTATGTATTTGGTTGAATAAATTATCGTTGTTTTTTTAAATTATATTTTCATTCTCGTTTAACATTTCTGCCTATCATTATTTAACATGAAACATACAGAATATAGAATTATAATATTTGATGTGAACAATACAACAAACTATTTTGGATGCAAGCCACAGTAGGAGATGATTAGCGACAGTGAAGTTAAATGAAATAAATTTCTTAATAAATTGTTGGATATATTTTAATCATATTGCAATTAACAAAATTAATGGGCGATGAAGCATTTTGGAGTGTATATTTTATCCATTTATTAACAAGGCGCAGAATTCGTCCCGAGTTCGCTCAGCTGAGAGAGAAGGAGCTGTATCACTTTTCGAAAGCTCGGTAGAGCGTGGGGATTATTGTGAATACACGAAACTTCGACGGCATTAAGGGATTTCTTCCGCTAAGTATCTTTAAATACGGGCGAAGGAATATGAATCACATAAAAAGAACTTGTTAAGAGGTCTTAGAAAAGAATGTTATTGGTGCTGAAACACGTTCGTCGAATGGAAAAATATAGTGGATGAACCTTATGCAAAATGTTTGGAGTTTCATGGTAAAATTATATTATTTGTAATAATATCTAGAAACAAGATTACAGCTTTCAGAAGAAACTAAATCCTTGCATTATTGACTGTGAGACATTCTAGTTAGAACGCCGATAGATGGAAACCGTAAGCAGGTTGAACAAAACCGAAACGAATGCCCTGATAAGGTTGTTTTGTTGTCTATTGAAATAGATTTGTGGTTTTTAGTTTTAAGTATTGAATCGCAATCAATTTAGTTGTGAAAGATAATTATTATTTAAATTATATAAGGATTAAAGAAAATAAAATTATAATAATCTCATGTTGTTATAAATAGTATTGAAAAGTAAATTTCGCTTTGTTCATTTTACCGTGTCAATGTAACTCCATGTTAACGGCAATAAAGTTCAGTATCTGTATAAAACAGGAACAACTCAAGTTCGAAAACAAGGAGAAAACGTGTTTTTCAAAAGCTCCCCGACAGCGCACCTTTTTAGGAATAAAAAATTAATGTTGAGCTTTCATAAAATTCAACAATTCAATAAAATGAAGCCTACTAACCACCATATTGATGTACGACATGCGCGTTGTCTTTATACATACTTCTTTCAAGGAAATTTGACAAACAGTATAGACAAATAAATTGTAGAAATGAGACACTATTTTCGCTCTGGGACACACATTAATCTTTACACTGTGGGTCGTTTAACACGAGGGCCAGAACCGTTAGGTCGTGAAAGTACGCTGCGGGGGAGAGAGGTTGAGCCTAACTTCCGGGAGTTTTGCGCTCTGGCGGGTTACTCAGGTTAGCCGCAGACCAAAAATACCGTGGGCGTAAACTCCGAGGATGCTAAGAGACCTCGCTTACGGAAGCAGGCGAGCCAACCTAGAATCCTGTGTGTGGCGTGAAACCAAGCTGCTGCCAGCGAGCCCTCGCGGCCGCCACGGCGAGCCATCTATGAACAGTGGTGGGGGTGTCAGCCTCAACTGATTAACGCGGCGCCATCTGCGCCGCGTTCTCATTTCAGTTGCATCGGGGAGCTTGTACTTAGTGATACAAGGTGTGTAGGAGTGAGCGAGATGTCCGGAGAGTAAGGGGCCAGACGACTCGCGTGCTGTAGGCACACGGTCGCCACGACCGGGTTAAAATTTTGCGGTCAGCCATGTGACGGTAATTGTCACGGGACGGAAGTGCCGACAGCGCGCGCATCACGCGTGGCTGTATTTATTCTGCGGTAAAAGCAGTGTTCTGAAAAGAAAAGGTTGCCGGAGTGTTTTAATATTAGCAATTTATTGTAACCTTGTACATAATCTTTAATATATTATTTTTCTTATATTGAAATTTATTTATATTCACTAGTCACAACACTAAACACACATCGGGTTACTCGCGGGTAACTCCCAAGGCTTTGCTTGACAACAATATCCATGAAAAACAAGGGTTAAAAAACATGTATTCTTGGCTATCCGGAATGAGTCGCGTCTCGGTCCAAGTACTGACGTTTCGGTCATCTTTCTCTGGCCCTCTTCAAAGCTATACTGCTCAAAAGAAGGTCACAGCGAGATGCCAAGAACGTCAGTACAGTTGACCGAGACACGGCTCATCCCGGATAGCCAAGAATACATTGACTCCGGCCGCGGAAGCCTACGAACGTTAAAAAACTGCAGTAGTCGACTGTGCACCATTGAAAGAAACTAGCACCGTCGCCGGTCAAAAGAGGGCGACGACTGCAGCCACCGCGGCGCCGTCATGCGCGACCAGGCACCGAAAAAGAAAGCACCACCCCTATCCGGGGGCTGGACAGCGGACCCTCAGCGCCAGCGGGCTATGAAGCAGCGCCCCGGCAGGCAGAGGGCAGTTGAGCGCCTACCAGCCGTATCGAGTGCATTGGTGAATTGTGAACAGTGTTGACGGAACAGCAGAGTGTACGGTCTCTCTCTCGGACAGATACTTCGGTGCTACAGCGACTAACTTTGGACATCTCCCTGGGCAACGGCGACTTTGGCATACACTGGTACGTCTTCAGGAAAACTGTTGGATCTGACTTTCATATGGTCACTCTGTACTGGTGTGAGATCAGAATAAATCTATTTTTTAAGAAATTACGTTTTTTTGGACATAAGAAAAACCATGCCCAAGGAGGGACTCTTTGGACGGAGGCACTGAGCTCGCACACGCTGTAGCCACCTCGGCCATCCAGACCGGCGGTCCCAACACCGGAGTTGTGTCTCCTTATTTCCAGACTCGACGATGAGGAGGTGGGGCGGGGGGGGGTGAAAAAGCACTGACCTTGCAAGAAGCGCTCCTCGCACAGCACCGACTCCACGTCGCGCATGTCGTGCACGCTCTTCGGCTGCTGCACCTTGGCGAGCGCGGCGCGCACGGCGCCCTCTACGGCGTCGCGCGCCGCCTTCTGCACCATCGCGTCGGGCCCGATCGCCGCCATCACCTGCGCGCACCCGCCCACCCGCGCCGGTCAACGTACGACGTCGTCGTCGTCTGCTCACATCACCGATGCGTGAATAATATTCCTCAGAACCAGGGTTACCAGATGCGTCGTACAAACATCCGTCGTTAGATGAATGTAAAACCTTCCAATATGAATAATTCAACATTCCAGCCGGGAATTTGAACTTCCATTAAATTAATTGAATTAGATCAACCGAATACTAACCGAACATCAACAGTGAACACTATACCTCGGGGCTAGGGTTGCCAGATGCTTCGTACACACATCCGGCATTAGATAGTTGTAAAACCGCCCAATAAGAAAAATTCCACTTCCAAGCGGGGAATTTGAATTTTCATTAAAATAATTGTATTAGATCAACGGATGTGTGAACACTATACCTCGGAACTAGGGTTGCCAGACACTTCGAACAAGCATCTGCCGTTAGATGAATGTAAAACCACCCAATTCGAACCAATAAGGAGACTTCAATACTACAAGCAGGGAATTTAAATTTGCATTCAAATAAATGTATTAGAAATAAGAAAAACCCAACATTGCAAGCGAATAATTTCAATTTGAATTCAAATAAGTGTATTAGATCACCGATGCGTGAAAAATATTCCACAGGACCAGGGTTGTCAGATGCGGCCTACAAACATCCGCCAGTAGATGGATGTAATTCCCACCTAAAAGAAAAACTCAACATTCCAAGTGAGAAATCTAGATTTGCATTAAAATAACAGTATTAGTGTTTTTTTGAGATAGTAACCCTATGAAGTTCGTTTTTTTTTGTGAACATTGTAATTAGTAATAATATTTATGTAAAAAGTTATACCTTTTTAATATTGAGTTATAGTTTTATATTCAAAATATAGTTATGACTAATCTTATGACTACAGCAGATAGGAAAAATACTATACGAGATAAAATAATTTCCCTACATTCCCATTTTTACTCCCCTTGCTCCTCGTATAAATATCCGCTCATAAAACGATTACCACAGAAATACTTACATACTCATGTTTATTCCCTATGGATTAACGAAAATTGCTGGCATGGAAAGTGTACTTCCATAAGATGACTAATTTTAAATGGTGCGTTCTAAATTAAACTCCTGGTACTGCCAATCAGATATATTGTGTACCCTAGTAGTGCACGACAAATGTTGTACGACTTTTAGAACACAAGATGCACACGTAAGCTTCCGCGGCTCGAATCCATAAATTCTTGGCTATCCGGGAGACACTGCGTCATGTGCTGGGAGGCCGACGTTTCGCCTGACGTCGCAGGCATCCTCAGGGCAGTGACATGTTAGGCGAAACGTCGGCCTCCCAGCCAACGACACTGCGTCTCCCGGATAGCCAAGAATTTTTAGAACACAACCTATACTAGCGGTCTAGAAAATAACATTACACACTTTTCAAAGTAAATTTGAAGGTAATAACAAATAATTGTTGAAAAATCAAGTATAATGTAAAACAATCAAATTCACTGACAACGTCGTTGTAGTTATTTATTTGAGAATTTCGTCTTAATCTGAAAACCCGCTTTAAACCGCACGTTTTGATGAATCGCCGTTGGGCGGTGTTCCGCGGAATCAATTTTTGTCCCGCGAGAGAGAGCCGTTTTCCATCCCGAAAAGCGGAATTCTGCCAAATCTGGCAACCCTGCCCAGAACACCTATTGTACCCGGAAGTATTCTTCATATTCCGCAGCAGAGGGTGCGGGGAGTGAAGGACTTTGCATATGTTGCGGCTTAAAAAGCGTATCGACTATCGGAATGAAACTATCGTGACAATTCGTGGCGCGAAGAATTTGATTATCTTGAAGGTACTAGGTGAACGGTGACAGAATTGTAAGTTGATACGTGCCATTCCGAGTCGGACCTAAGTATCTCAACCGGCCGTGCTATTCAGCGCTAGGCAAGAATTAGGGACTCTTGCATCAGAAAAACTGGCTTTCCATGTCATCGTTCATCACCTTTTCGTCCCTTCTCCTCTCACCCTGCATGCGGGCTTTTTAAATGTCTGATGCACGCAATACTTCAAAAAGCTGACAGATTCGATTTTGTGGAACACATTCTACGTGGTTGTCGTGGTGGTACTCTGTCTTTCCCGGAAATGTGCGTTGAATGTAACACACGACGAACTAAGTTGCTCTCTTGTGAAATGTGAAACGCGACGTCTAAGTTGGTCTCTTCCCACAGACAAAGGGGATAATTCTCCGCCCGTCGAGACAGATATTTGCTGGCGTTTTGAACGGATAATTCAAATTTTGCAGCACTTCGCTGCATACATTAGAAGTAGGACGTTTTATGCTTGTGCATCGCGGTGACAATTCATTCTCATACATAAAAAGAACAGACAATGATGTTTGTATTCATGCCAAAATCTCTAAAAGATTGCGAGAGCGTTAATGCTAGAAATGTAAGCGTTACTACAGTACTTTACGGGTTGTCGAAAACTAATAATTTGTCCGTCTTTTAAATCCCGTATACTTCCGGTAAATCAAAATAATTTTAAGTGACCTACCATTTAAATGTTTCGCTATCTAAGGAGGATCAGGCATTTGTCGTTTTCTGATGTACTCCTTAGGGACTAAATACATGATAAAACGTAAGCCCTATAACATTTCTCAATTAAATTCCACAAGTTTCTCTGCAATATAAACGTAGCGTATATATTCGTGTTATACGTTGTAGGTGAGTCATTTCATTAGGTATAACTCATCGTGATAATGTTAATATTACACATTTTTTATCATCTTAGGTCTAGAAACATAAATTCCTGTATAATGTTTTTTGTAGGTTTTTGGATTTCACGCCAGCTTGTACTCCTGACCTTTATTGGCATTTGGAAGAGTCGAGGCACTGTCTTAAACTAATAGACTTTTTCCTGAAATGGTCTTCGTGTATATAATATCAAACCAGCGGTGTTTTTATAATAGCAGACTCTCGTAGTAAAGTTTTCAAATTTTCCTGATGTGAACTGGCTTTAGGAGTTTGCCCCATTCCCTTGCCAGCTGCCATCTATCACAGATTAAAGTTCACTTTTGTACATGCGAAATGTGAAGCTCTTTTTCACAGAAATTTTTTCGAAAAATCACAGAGTATTTGAAAAATTACATATAAAGTAGAAACACTTAAACTCATAAATGCATTCGTATTTACAAATTTGCTGGAAATGTGCATAATAATGATGAGAGATATATTAAAAAAAATATTTGTGTATTTTTTGTAAAAAAACAAAAGAATAGAGCACAATGACCTTTGGTATTTTCATTGCTTTCAAATGTACTGGCCACTACACATAGAGTAATAAGCAATATGGATTTATATCATATTATAGAGATCATTTAGTACTATCTTTCCCAAAAGTTTATTAAACAAATTTGGAGCTGATTTTGAGAAATTCTGTTTTGGTAATTTTTAAATTTCAAAATATTGCACGCAATATTACACGAAAGCTACTAAAATTTTTTAAAAAATACACAATTCCTTAATGAAAGAATAAATTGTATTTGAAGGAAAAATCTATATTTTCTATTTCAACTGTTTTCAGTTTACGAAAATTCAGAGTTAACTTTAAAAATCGAATCTATTCCACCTTTATAAGTGTAATTTACTCTATTCTTACAAGAATTTCTTTTAAATGGAGCCCGTTTTTGAAAAAAAATTGAAAATGTTCGGGGACCTCACATCAAGTACCTCTAAATATTGATCTATTTTTTATAACTTGCAACGCCTTGAGTCAAGCCAGATCGACCAGGGAATACACATTTTGAAAAAAAACTACGTACAATTTAAGCGCTAGTGGTGTTCACAGACAGGCGGTTAAAAAAGTTTTAGGTATCAGGAGACCCCCAAACGAGTGTTTCCGTTGAAATTTCGAAATCGATTTCCTGCTCCACTACATAACTTTCTCTATGCTACGTATCAGCTCCGTATATACGTACGTATACGAGAAACTAAAAACTCGGAATTATTTTCAGGATATAAATACATAAACAAGATGAAAAATGTTAGAAATTTCTTTGAAGCGTCAGGGTTTGAAGACGTTAACGTCTGCTAATGAACGTATATTGATCGTAAATAACGATTTCCCTGAAGAACATCTCAATCATATTTCACGGTCCGAGTACGGGACTTGTCCGCGCTTTACCTGCCGATACATACACACACACGCAAATGAGACATACCGCCACCGCAGCCACGCGCGCCGCATCGAGCGACGTCCTGTTACGCTTCCGTAAAGGGGCGATGAGCCTATCTTCTTCTCACTCATATAAAACCGTCACCCAAACACACGTGAGTACACGAAAGCGTGTATACGTATTGTGATATCTGTATTTTCAGGTTTGTCCTCTGGTGTGTGTTCGTGTTTGGCTGCGTGAGTGGCGGGTGGTACTGAAATAAATTGCATATATTGTATATATTGTATGTATTGTATGTATTGTATGTATTGTATATATTGTATGTATTGTATATATTGTATGTATTGTATATATTGTATGTATTGTATATATTGTATATATTGTATATATTGTATATATTGTATATATTGTATATATTGTATATATTGTATGTATTGTATGTATTGTATGTATTGTATGTATTGTATAAATTGTATACATTGTATATATTGTATTTATTGTATTTATTTATATATTGTACGTATTGTACGTATTACGTATTGTACTATTGTACGTATCGTACATATTGTATATATTGTACACATTGTGTATATTGCGTATATCGTGCATGTATTGTGTATATTGTGTTGTGTATCCCCTGCGCGTATTGTGTTGTGCACGTGTATCTTCGCGCTCGCCGCGCCGGCCCTCTCCGC
>BOPP01000067.1:6152149-6206271 GCA_017312745.1 Gryllus bimaculatus | reverse complement strand
CTTCTCCACCGCCGTCAGCCGCTCGTCGCGCTCGATCAGCACCTCCCACAGCTTCGGACCTGAGCAGCCGCCGAGCCACGGGGAGTTAGTGAGGAGGGAATCGAAGTGCACCGGAGGGAATCGAGGTGAAGCGGAGGGAATCCAAGTGAAGCGGAAGGTATCGAAGTGAAGCGGAGGGACAGAAGAGATGCGGAGCGAACTGAAATGAAGCGGAGGAAATCAAAGCACACCGGAGGAAATTGCAGTGAAGCAGTAGGAATTGCAGTGAAGCAGAGGGAACTGAAGTGAAGCATAAGGAATTGAAGTGAAGCGAAAGGAAGTGGATGAAGGAGGCGTAATCAAAAGAAAGCTGATGGAATGGATTTGAAGTGGAGCGGGTAAATCAAATCGAAGTAAAGCGGGAGAATCTCCGAATAAACGAAGTAAGCCATGACAAAATACGTTGGTCACAAATGATCTAAACCTTCCGTTATTTCTTTTGTAACTTAGAGAAAAAATTGAGCCGTACTGAAACTGCACTGTTTACAAAATAACCAGTAATATTATTCATTTTCTGTTGTTTGAATCCCGAGGAAAGTTATACCGTTTAAACACTATCATATCACACATCGAATGTTCAAAATGAATATTTCATTTCAACTTCTTCCAATAGCTTTTTCCTTCTTGTAGTATGTTTAAAATAAATAAATACGTTATGTGTGTAATAATAATTTAGTTCCGATGTGTTAGTCTATTAACTATTATGCAATTATCAATAATATGTCAACCATAGGATCTTTTTTAAGCTCATTTTCATTTTCTTTTACATTTGTTGATAATTTTCTTATCGGTATATTAGGAATATTTTAATATTTGTCTACAAATAAATGTTTTTCACTTTTTACACACTTATATGCAGCTTCAGAAACAAAACTGAGCTACTACTTCTGGAAGAACAAAACCTAATGGAATGGCACAAAAGCATCAGTATGCAACCGTTTGTATGGATGTAGAGCGAGGTCAGTTATGGCAGTGTGAATTTGATGTTGAGAGGGTGGTTGGCAGCGTGTCCTCTCACTTAGGGCTGCGATAAAGCGACATCTCGGACGCTTACTAAACACACATCTCCAACCGCTAATCGAACCTCTCTTCCCTGTATTTTTCTGTAACACATTGAGCTCCAGAAGTAAAAGTCAACAGATACAAAGAATAACCAATAGTGTTATTCTCGCGATAGAAATAACGAGGAAATGCGTATCGTTCGAAAGCTACAAGATCACATACAGACCAAAACTCCACTTCCAAGCTATTTCTCTCAAAACAAAAGCATCGTCGTAAAAAATAAAACTACTCTTGCTGCTACAACTGCGCATGGAAATGAAACTGCGCGACTGCACCTGCTGCAACGAGACTCAATGGGTCCAGGCCACATGTGCCGCAGAAAACGTATCTGCATGGCGGTGGGTAGTAGAAGACGAGAAGAGTGGCGGGGTGAGGATGGTGGAATGGGTGGGGCTGATCGCCACCGAGTCTCCCCAGTTAGGACTGCGGCGAGTGAGGCCCTTTATTGCCAACAGCATATGTTGGCAACTACTGATGCAACCTCGTTCCTGCTCGTTTGTATCTTTTTTTTTCAACTCGAGCAAACTGTTCGGAAGAACAACGGCTCCGCTGTATAAAATTACCGACAATGTTATTTTGGTTGCACAAAAATCGAGGAGATTTGTACCGATTGTAATCTAGAAGCCCAGAGATGGAAACTATAGATCCAGGTTATCACTTGCTAATCGACTTCAGCTTCAAAAAATAAACTACTGTACCGCTGCACTACTGCACCCTGCCGGTCGAAACGAAACTGCTCGACAGCACCTGGTGCAACAAGGCTCAATGGGACGGGGCTAGTCTCGTCGCAGTATGTGAGTCTATGTGTGAGAGTATGTGCGTGTATGTGTATGTATTTGTGTATGTGTATGTATTTGTATGCAGGTATATGTGTGTGTGTGTGTGTGAATAAGAATTTGTGGATGGGGAAGAGGTGAAAGCGAGCGAAACTTCTCCGATAAGACCGTGCAGGCAGGGCATAAAATGAGTTCCCAACCTTATTTTTCCTGTTTGTTTGCTTTTGTAACTCAAAGAGTATGTCCAGATATAAAACTGATTCATTGAATAAAATAAACAATAGTATAGCTCTCATTGCACCAAAGACCAGTATATAGGTACGGTTTAAAATCTAGGACTCCAAACGAGACCGAAACTGTAGATCCGGGTTATCCCTTGCTAATCGAAAGCAGATTCAGAACACACTCAGAAGTACTCCGCCGCTGCACCTGTCGCTGCACATAGAAACGAAACCGTGCGACTGCACCTGGTGCAACAAGCCCCAGAGGGGCGGTCCAATGTACGTATGTGTGTGTAGAGGAGTGTGTTCGTGGGTGATCGCGAGCGAAGCTCCTCAGTTGGGACAGAGGTGGGCGGGGCTTTCGCGCAAATTGCGAGCCGTCGCCGGCACCTGGGTTCGCGCCCTGAAGGATTACGCTGTCCCGCCCCCCCCCCTCCCCCCTAAACGCCCTGGTGGCCAGAGACATCGCTAGAAGCGCCGCCGAGCACTCATTCTTTCTTAACTCCACTGGCAGAGAAAAATCAATTAAAATAAACTTGTAAACGGAATGGAGTTAAATTGAATTGATGCCTTATTTTACATGGCGTAACTTTGGCCATGATGCCAGCTCTTCTGTCTGACCACGCAAAGTTCGCTGCGCTCCTTTCACCAACTAGCGGAGAAAGGTAGTATTTCTTGGGCGAGAATCAGGCGATTTGAATTTAGCTCAGAGGCGTCATTTAGACTTGAGGATCTTTCGCATGCAAGTAAATCTACTAACATGGGACAGCCGGCTTTACTTCTATAATATATGGGAATATTGTTTATTTTATCCAACAAATGATAAGAAAGAACAACCAAATATTTTAGATCGACACATATATACACATTTATTTTTTATACTTTAAACCGGCCAAGAGTTTCTCTACAAAGTACAAATTGCAATTTTTTTCTGTTCATCTTCTTAGAACAACAACTGATTCTGGAGCTCATATTTTTTTCTGTCAACTACTTATACTATTAACAAATGAATTTTTTTATCCTAGTTAAAAGTGTCTGGAATGGAATAATGTTATTTTCAAGTGAAAACTAATTGACTGTTATCGGCTGCGTACACCATCCATCCCAGTTACCACACCAATGTTGCGTTTCCTCAATTAGCCTGAATCCCACCGTTCCGTCTCCCACGGACCACTTTGCAGTGTGGAAATCGTCCGTCGTAGTCCCTGAGGGGCCGCGATGTCGGAAAGAAAGACGGCCTTTGCGGGTTGGCAGCAATTGCGAATCGCAGCGACGGCATGCAACGTGAAGAACGAGGGCGGACGCGACGCGACGCGACGCGACGCGACGCGACGCGACGCAACGGTCGCAAGCAACCGTTGCAGGGCAAAACTACGCTGTTCGTCTTCGGCGAGGTGTCTCGGTTCGCTCCTCGGAACGGAGAGAAAGGTTGCCGACGCGGTCGCTCGCGCGCAATGAAAATTCCGCAGATTCCGTGCGGAGCCGATTCCAAGCGACAGTAGCAGCCGAGGGCCACACTACAGCAAATAAATCTTGCGGACAACATAAATGTTTTCGGCAGCAATTGTCCTCATGCTACGGCAAAGCACGACCCGTGTTCATCTAACTCGCTCAAGCAATACGTTTCAATCCGGTGACAGTTTGTTCCCGTTGAATCGCATAGGCCTGTTCGAATGGCTTTACAAATATGTTGGCTTCGGTTGTTGGCACAGTGGTAAACCTGATGCTGCTTTTGTACTTCGGCTCTTACAATGTAGCTGTGGCAGAGTTTAACCTTGTTATTCTTAAACTATCGATTCCTTTATTGTTTCAGTTTTCTTTGTTTAGAAATTTAAAAAAAACCTTTTATTTTTATGTCTCAATCCTTAGCAAAAGGTCGTCTGATAGTAAGGGAGCCACGCTAGAGCAAATAAATCTTACGGACAATATAAATGTTTTCGACAGCAATTGTCCTCGTGCTACAGCAAAGCACGACCCGTGTTCATCTAACTCGCTCAAGCAGTACATTTCAATGCGGTGACAATTTGTTCCCGTTGAATCGCATAGGCCCGTTCGATTGATTTTACAAATATGTTGGCTTCGGTTGTGAGCACACCGGTAAACCTTATTCGGTTTTATGTACTTTTGCTATATCAATGTATCTGTGGCAGAATTTAACCTTGTTACTCTTAAAATGCCAAATTCTTTATTATTTCAGAATTTTTTTTAGAAATTGGAAAAAAAAATATTTATTTTTTCGTGTCTTAATCCTTAGAAAAAGATATACGCTTGATTCTAAGAATTTATTTAAAATGTCAACTCAGCGTCGTGATTAGAACCTAGAGTCTTTCGGATTGCGATGAATCTCTCAAGTATTTGTATTTATCGATCAGATGATTCGTAATGAGCAATTGGCCACAATGCCAAGATCCCAGGGTTTCTAGTCCGTCACCCAACCAGGAACCCGCGATGTCTCGAATTCCTTTAAACTTCGTGTCTTCGCAGAATTAACTAATTCAGCTTGCGACATCGGTTTTACAGCCGTGGCCTCTCAGTAGAACCATCCTGACATTCGCCTGGATAATCGAGGAATATAACGAAAACCCCGCTTAAGATGACCGCCACGAGGATTGAAGTGGGGCCTCCCGAATGCGAAGTCAGTGCTTTAGACACTTCGCTCGACGATGTGTCTCTTGTAGTTACATGACTACTCACACTACTGCAGCCTATTATTTCATCGACTATCATTCCATATTTTTCCATCACAATCTTCAGTTCCTGGCTCACGACGACTGCGAAATTAAACTTTGAAAGTCTATTCAGGTTTCGGTTTTGTCTCACCAGTTTTTTGAATCAGCTTGGTCCAGACGTATATTAGGTATAACTCACTTCATTTTGAACCTGGATATATTACGGTCTGCTCTCAGTTGTTGTTTAAAAAAGACTACGAACTAAAAATCAAACAAGATTCACGAGACTTACCTATGGTCTCAAGACGGTTCATGTGTGTAATTTTCATTTCCAACGAATTCACGATGTTCCCCCACCACCTACAACTCCTGATACCACGATGGTAGTTACAACGGTGTTTCAAAATATTTTAATTACAGCACTTTGCCACGTCAAAGTTAACTCGCTAACGCTGGTGTATTTCCGACTTGATGGCGAGACTAGAGCATTTGTTTTTCGCAATTTATAAAACACAAACATTCAAAATATATATCCAAAATTCATATTTCTCAACAGATCTCGTAAAAAAACAAAGAAAAGAGAATTAAAAACGAATATTTGATAAACATATTTGATGGATTCTTAACATCACTTAAATTTTTTTCTCATTAATGGCTCCAAATTAATGGTTTAATGTTCTCTAAGTGAGAGAAAAATACGCTTAAAATGGTGTCAGTCTCATTTTTATTTAACTCATGAAACTCTTCAAAGGTCCAAAATGTTATAATAATTTAAGATCGTATAAACCATAGTAGCACCACTAGTTTTAGCTTCCAAAAAAAGAAAGGAACAGTATATTTTGCCACGATCAGAAAAACGCGACAAGTGACTATCTGCGGAAGATTGTACATGCTATTTATTCCTTTTTCCAGACACCTAGGAGTATCTTGGAAATGAACGTATCGAGAAGCAATCCCATGACGCGGCTATCTGCGGGAGATTGTACATGCTACATATTCCTCCTTTTGCAACTCGTACGGGTACCATGGAATGGTATAACGTGTTTCGACGAGCAATCCGCATTGGGAGACTAGACACGGAAGATAGTACTCGATATTTATTCCTCCTTTTCGAACACGTACGGGTAGCTTGGATGCGTTTCGACGAGCAACCCGCATCGAGAGACTATACAGAGAGTTCTGCATATTTATTACTCCTTTCACAGCGCGTCCGGGCATCTCGTACATCAGCGGCGGCGCAACCGCGGTGCCGCCGGTGTAAACTGAACACGAGCCCCGAGAGCGCGCCGTTAGGGAGTTAGAGGCGAAGGCCCGCAGCGGCGGGCTGCAGTCCTTGAGGGAGGGAGCGAGCGAGCGTGGCGCATGCAAATCGTGAGTTGTAGTCGCTGGGATTAGTTCGACAGCCGCCCGGTCCCGCCCGAGGCGCAGACCTTGCGTTCCACTGCATTGCCGCTTTCACGCCGATGGCCCCGCGGGACACACATTGGACTCAAGTGAGGCCGGAGGTGGTATCAGCGGTATGCAGCAAGGCAACAAACGACGAGAAGAAAGAGGAGGGAGAGAGAGAGGGGAGAGGAGAGGAGAGAGGGAGAGAGAGAGGGAGAGAGAGAGGGAGAGAGAGAGAGGGAGAGAGAGAGAGGGAGAGAGAATGAGGGAGAGAGAGACAGAGAGTGTGAGAGAGAGATAGACACATAGACAGTAAGGGAGAGAGACACACACACAGAGACTGAGAGAGAGAGAGAGACACACACACAGAGAGTGAGGGAGGGAGAGAGAGACACACAGAGTGAGGGAGAGAGAGAGAGAGAGAGAGAGAGAGAGAGAGAGAGAGAGAGAGAGAGAGAGAAAGGCGGGGAGTGGACGGGGACAGAGCAGGAGGGTCTAAGGGAAAAGGAAATAAGTATAAAATGAAACTATTAGTTTTTAAAGTGCGCATACTTTCTCTCCCGTACATTCACGCAAAAATATGAAAAACAACACATAATTTCGAAAAATTGTACTTGGTCTTACTTCGAAATCCATCTGTAAGAAACAGGTTTTATTAAGGAAATAAGTGTTCTATCTTCATTGTGGTTGTAAGTAAACCGAAGAAGTTTTGAATTTTTGAAATTTTCGAAAATCAGAGTTTTCAACAAACATGAGATGTGCATGATTTTCAAGTTTGATGAGAAAAGTACAATGGTCCATTATCAACTAGTAACTGCACAATAGTTGAAAAATAAACTTAACAAAAACCAAATAGACTTTCTCGTAAATCGCTACAAAATAGACAAAAATTTTAGCAAGCTAGAATCATGAACTATTTTTCCCTTCATTTTAGAAACATTTTGTAATCCTGGAATAATACTTATCTGAGACACTTTTTTAGTCTATTATTTAACTTTTCCAAATGTAAATATCCACATACTTTAAACACATTTTGTGATATTACTACGGGACTTTGACCCTTAAACAGTACTATTTCTTTTTTCCAAGTAAATTATAAATTAAGTGATTATCTCACTTTTCACAATATTTAGATATTTAGTATATATATTTTTATTTATTGTATTAAAATTATAAAACTTATAATTAATATTAGTAGTTTACAATTACTGAAAATTATTATTTATATAATAATTACCAACACTTATTCTGTACAGGCTTATAAGAAAATATAATTCATTAAATTTCGTAATTTTTATGTGGTGCAAACAAAAAAAATATTTAGAATATTTTTGTACTCAAGTTTTCATTTATCTTAATAAACATCGTAAAATTGTCGCAATTATTTATCTCGTTATTCTACAAACATCCTTCATTGGCGCACTCGCGAGTAGAAAAACTTTACCACTCCCCCCTCTGGACAAAGAACCGATGGGCGCGCCGCGATGGAGTACTTATGCAAACATTAACATAAGTATGGCGCTAACCAAGTTAGGACAACGTCCGTAAGCGGCCTCATTCACAATGCGTTCGCATGAGCATATCACGTGAGACGTTAACTTCAAAGCTTTCAAGCTTCAAGCTTCTGTGCTTATGCTTAAGTAAGACATAAGAAATAAACCTATCACAGTACGATAACTCAAAATCGAAAATCGAAATAGGGTCAAAGTCGGTAGATGAACTTTCTCCATGTAGGCCATGGACACAGCCGATACTTAGAAATCGATTCTCACATCCAACCAATAGTAAACTAGAATGTCTCACAGCCAATAGAGCCTTTTTGCTACGTTTGTATTAGAAATTGTAAAGACTTCAGTTAATTCTTTAGGTTCATGTTTACGTTGTTTACGCGTTATGCTTACGTTTACATTTGATTTGTAAATGGGCCATTATTCACCCTGCGTGGGCCATTACTCTCCACAGTGATGTCCGCGAGATTAGATTTAGATTAGATTAGATTAGATTTATTCAGTCAAAAAACAATAAAAACTATGTGATGTAGAGCAAAAATTTTATCTGCACACGTGTTCTTGAGTTCCAAAAAGCCGTCCCGTCATTTTAACTATAAATAGTTGAAAGATGAGTAAAAGTTTGACATAATTAAATAAAAATAAATTCTAAAAATAAATAAGTTTTAGAAATAAATAAATTTTAGAAATAAATAAATTTAAGAAATAAAGTAATTTTGGAAATAAATAAATTTTAAAAATAAATGAATTTTAAAAATAAATTTTAAAAATAAATAAATTTTAAAATAAATAAATTTTAAAAATAAATTCATTTTAAAAATAAATACATTTTAAAAATCCCAAAAATCCATTGAATATTTGAAAAATATTCAATTTTGATTCTGAGTTATAGAAAACATAAAGAGGCGCGTTTAACGCCAGGGAATAACCAACTGTGGCGTCGTTAACACGAGGGCCAGAACCGTTAGGTGAAGGCACGCTGCAGGGGAGGAAAGTGTTGCTCCTGAACTTCCGGAATTTTGCGCTCTGACAGTTGACGCAGACAGCGTGGCAGAGCCAAAAATAAATTTAGGCTGTAAACTCCTAGGAAGCTGGCTAGCGAGCCTTCGCTTGCCGAGAGCAGGCGAGCCTATCTAGGGAACTTGTGTGGTGAGGGTGTAGCCGTCAACTATTGAACGCGGCGCAATCTGCACCCGCGTGCTCATTCAGTTTACATCGGAGAGCGTAGAACGAGAAGGTACGAGGAAAGTAGGAGTGTGGGCGAGATGTTCGGAGTGTAAGGGCCAGACGATCTCGGGTGATGTAGGCACACGGTCCGCCGCGACCGGTTTAAATTTTGGCGTCAGGTCATATGACGGTAATTGTCACGGGACGGAAGTCTGACAGCTCGCATCACGCGTAGCTTTTTTCTGTGGTAAAGCAGGGTACTGGAAAGAAAAGGTTGCCGGAGTGTTTAAATTTAGCAATTTATTGTAACTTGTCTGTAACTTTTCAATATATTATTTTTATTTTTGTTATTTGAATTTATTCTCATTTCACTACGTCACACAACCAACCCCTTCCGGACGCAGGCGTGACACACGACGGAGCGCTCACTCACCCTGCGTGGCAAGCACGGCGGCGATGCCCGGCGGCGCGGGCGGCATGGGCGGCGGCGCCAGCCAGTCGAAGGACGGCGAGGGCGTGGGCGGCTTGGGCTCCCACGGCGCCGGCGGCGTGGGCCAGAAGCGCGCGCGCGTGTCCAGCACGGCGCACGCCGTGATCACCACCGGCACCACGGGCGTCTCGTACAGCGTCTTCACCTGCTCCACTTTGCGCAGCACCTCCGCGCCCTCCACCGCCTGCCTGCGACACGCCCCCCCGCCCCCGCCCCAGCGTCAGCGGACGAGCGGGTAAGAGTAATTCAACGCGAAACGGCGTCCGGTGACGTCTTCCTTTAAAGTCCGGCAAGAACGAGCAGATGAGCGAATCAACGCGAATTAGCGTCTGGTGACGTTTTCCTTTAAAGACCGGCAAGAATCATAGATGAGCGAATCAACGTGAATTCGCGTCTGGTGACGTCATGCTTGAAAGTCCAGCAAGAATCACAGATGAGCAAATCAACGCGAAACGGTGTCTGGTGACGTCTTGCTTCAAAGTCCGGCAAGAAGGAGCAGATCAGCTAATAAACGTGTCTAGGGACGTCTTCCTTTTAAGTCCAGGAAGAATGACCAGATGAGAAAATCAACGCCCAATAGGTCTGGTGTCACATGCCCGCATTTGCCTACGTATAGTAAGTACATGAAGTTAAACACTTCAACAAGAAATGCAGTCTGGAGACGCATAGCTCCTTTCGTCAACGCACAGCAAGTTCGAGCAGATGCGCACTTCAACGCGAAATGGCGTCCGGTGACGTCTTCCTTTAAAGTCCGGGAAGAACGAGCAGATGAGCGAATCAACGCGAAACGGTGACGTCTTGCTTGAAAGTCCGGCAAGAACGAGAAGATGAGCGAATCAATGAGCAATAGCGTCTGACGACGCACGCCACCCTTCGTCAATGTACAGTAAGTACATGAAGTTAAACAGTTCAGCAAGAAATGTAATCTGGAGACGCATAGCTCCTTTCGTCAACGGACAGCAATTACGAGTAGATGCGCACTTTAACGCGAAATGACGTCCGGTAACGGGTAACGTCTTCCTTTAAGTCCGGAAGGATGAGCAGATGAGCGAATCAACGCGAATTAGCGTCTGGTGACGCACGTCCCTTCGTCAATGTACAGTAAGTAGGCGCAGGTGATCACTCTAATGTAAAATACAGTCTGGTGACACATGGCTGCTTTCGTCGTCAACGCATAGTAAGTACGTGAAGATGAGCACATAAATGTGAAATGGCATCTGTTGAGGTCTTACTTTAAAGTCCGGCAAGATAGACAAAATGAGCAAATCAACGCAAAATACGCAAACAACGCAACAACGCCTGGGGACGCACGAAACTCGTCGTCAATGTACAGTAAATATGATCACAGTAAAATAAATCACCATGGTATTGATAAAATAACCAAAATAAGTATATAAAATTTAAATAGAGTTCCTCGTTGTTTTCACAAAGTCAAAGTGATAAAACCTGCGTCGAAACAGCAGTTATAAAACGCAAATACAACGGCCTGACGACAATTTGTGCCGAATGTTTGCTATCAAGCTGAACGCACGTCATCACTCACGTGACAATATTAATGAACGTCATTACACGAAAAAAAAATTAAGTAGAAAAAATTCTACCCTATGTAAGCACGATGAAAAAGCGTGACACTGAAAAACGTGCTCTGGAATATTGCGATTCCGGCAAGTGTGGCTGCCAATCAATCCTTCGTGTTTGAAGTCACTCGTTGTTTTGACACTGCTATTGTACTCCGATCCGTTGTCGTTATTGTCACGTCAGATTTCCATCGGGTTTTTACCGCCGCGTCGTTCAATTTGGCGGGCGGCATACAAATGTCTATGTGCAGAGTGTGATATGAATTTTTAATATATTTAATATTTTATTTGTCTCTGTGATATTGAAATTGTGTCGTGTGACGTTCTGCACTTTCTAAATATGTTATAGACAGTATAATAATAATAATAATAATAATAACAACAATAATGCTATAATGAATCATTTAAGTGGTCTTTAAGTTAATGTGGTACTCACAAATATATTTTCTCACACTTTTATTTACATTATTATTACTATTATTATTATTATATTTTTATTATATATTAAAATTATAAATTCAGAAATATGAGCAGGGCACTAAATGACCCTTCCAACAAACCTTTCTCAACGTTTTCATAGGAAATACAGAATTATTACAAAACAAACAGGTTAATTTTTATATCAAATTTACTTATTAGCAATTGTTGAACATGGTAAAATTTTTCAGTCGGTGCTTTTAGTAAGTAGTATTTAACATTTTGTTCTCAGAGCAGGGTGCAGTAAAAAAGTGAGTAAATGCTTATCAGAATCCGATTAGGAACATGAGTTAGATGGTAATTTGGAAGATAACGCGGAGAAAAATGAGATCAGTAATGAGAGTGTGAGTGAAAATGAAGATATAAATTAAAATGTTTGTCTAAATAAAGCTTCTAACATCAGATTTAAGAAGAAAAAAAAACATTTTTTAACCGTAACAGTTCCCGGCCGTAATTTCCCACAAATTACGCGAAAAGTACTCAAATTTTCGAAACATTGTATATGAAGTTATTTCAAAACATATTTTTAAGGATTAGATTTCATAAAAAGAGAAAATCCCTTATCTTTTATATTTTAGTTAAAGGAAGACTGAAAAAGTATTGACATTTTGCAATTTTCAAAATATCAAGATATTAAACGAACATTAAACCTGTACCATTGCCATAAAGATCTTTCACACTATACAACTAAATTTTATCGAAAATGATGGAGCCAATTTTTTTAACATTTTGCAAGGGCTCCATGTAAAGGACACCCAAAAAATAAAAAAAACTGTTTCAAATTCAAGGAGCTTCATCATCACCCTGATCGATTGGAGAATATCAATTTTCGACAATATCTGCTGAACGGTTTACCCGATAGCAATGTTTCCAGGTGGACGGATGGACGGGCAGACACACAGACCGACGTACAGATAACCAAGAGCGTAGGCTTCCGCGGCCGGAGTCAATATTTAATTAGCAATTTAAAGTAAATATTTAATAATTAATTTAATATATAATATATTTAATCCGGGTCCATGGCAAAGATGCCGACGTCACCCGGACAGCCAACAAAAAAAGGACAGGCAAACGTCTTCCTGTGATTCGATTTTTCGGTTCCACAAAACATGGATTCTGGCTTCATCACGTGTTGTAGGATTATTTTTCTATATTTAGCAACTGAATGTATCAATTTTTCGTTATCAGTGCATGTAATAAAAGATTTTGTGCCGAAATTTCTCCGTTTCCCCGCGCAGCATTTCATATCTTTCACTCCACCGCATAAGCGGTAACGAACGGAAGTCGTAAAAAGATGTAGCTTTCTCGTTTCTAAATTCTATTCGTACACTGTTCACTTTCTGTGTCTGTTACGGAAATAACTTTGTACTAGAGGAAATCTGTGCGATTAAATTGCATGGAATATCCAAAGCCGAATCTTTTTCACTAGTCCGGACATTCATTTTTCACATTCATAAGATCTTCAGACAAGAAAAGGAATGCATTTTGTCCATGGTGTATTATCTTCCTAGTCTGTCCTGTCTGCCCTGGACTAACTTGCCTTGCTGTGCCTTACAACCAGCCTCTCTGCCCCCTGTCACCACGCTCGCTTTCTCTGCAGCCTTGCCTAATCTCGATACTACCCGCCATAGAGCCTGTTTGTGCGTGTATCTATATTTAAAAACAAATCATATTATAAATGTTTGCATGACTAACAAAACTATAAATTTATCGCACAGACATAAGAGACTCCAGTGTTCAAACACCTTATTGCCTGAGATTGAGAAGTACATCCGAAAAACAGTTGTAACACGATTTATAAACAATATGTACTAGAGGAAGCTTTTTTCCTTATAGAAATGTTGAAACGCATTAGTAAAGCCGAATCAATTTACTAGTCTGGATATTCATTTGCCTTATTCATCAATTCAAGCAGGAAAAGGATCACATTCTGCATATTGTGTATCCTCCCCTGAGGCTGGCCTGCTCTGCTCCGTTGTGCCCTGCGCTGCCTTCTCGTGCCCTGATCTGCACAAACCCATCCTGACCCTTGACACCGCCCTCGCCATATGCCTGACCGCAATACTACGCGCCTTACTGCGTGAAGTTAAGTCGACATTCCATTTGTTTTCACAATGTCACTTATATACATTATTTATTTATTTATTTATTTATTTATTTATTTATTTATTTATTTATTTATTTATTTATTTTAGCTTAAATAATCACATAAAGGATGAAGACCTCTCACAATACTTCGATATAACATACACAAAAGTGTGAACTAGACATGCAGACACCGGAAAATTTCAGCTTTCAATGAGTTATTTGCTGAAATAGGTTGAGTAGATTATCAGGAAAAATAATGATTTCATCATCCGTTTTAGAAACAATATATTGTCAAATTAAATTTTACTGCACACGAATTTAAGGTTAGGGGTTACTAAATCAGTCCAAAAATATCAATGTTGAAAAACATCCATAGTTTTTAGTTGATATATTTTTACACCGATGTTATAATTTTGAACATTGATGTGTGCTAACATCGATGTTTTGTTATCGATGTCGCATGGCTAATTGTAAGGCGGTGTAGTATTTCTTTATCGCCGCGCGGATCGCTAGAGTCGCTGACCAACAAGTCGTCTTATGACATTTAACACGTAGCTCCTATGCAAATTCCGTGTACTGTGGCGCGACGCGCTCACCCGAAAGCGACGTAGTGCTCGTCCATCCACTGGCTGGCCTCGAGTGCGATGAAGAACTGCGACTGGTTGGTGTTGGGTCCGCGGTTGCACATGGACAGCACTCCGCGCCGGTCGTGCTTCACCGCCTTGCTCTCGTCCGGGAAGGTTGGCTGCCCTAGCGCCGAGTGGCCGCCGCCGCCGATGTACTTGGTCGTGTCTGCGCATGCGCCGCCAAACAGTTTGTCGCGGGAGCGCTCGTTTGTGGTGGACTATTAACCCTTCCGTGGAGGAATGTCGTCTCAAGACGACACGTTCCTGACAACTTTCTTTAAAGCCGTCCATATCTATTCGTCGTGTTCCTTCTAACTGTTATTTCTTGTTGTCGGTTACTACAAGTCTCGATGGTTTTTGCCTGTGCTCGAGGGCATCCTATTTAGATGTGACGTTACTTTTAATTGTACTCGAGGGCATCCTATCTAGACGTCATATTCCTTTTAAATGTACTCGCAGTCGTCGGTAACTTTAACTGAACTCGATGTCATCCCGTTCAGATATCATGTTCCTTTGAAATCTTCTCGCAGTTATCCGTATCTAGACGTCACGTTACTGTCAATTGTACTGGAGATCATTGTATCTAGATATTATGCTCTTTTTAAAAATTCTCGCAGTCATCCGTATCTATATGTCTCGATAGTTTTAACTGTACAATAGATGGTGTACCTAGATGTGATGTTCCTTTTAACTGTTCTCGCAGTCATTCCTACCTAGACGACACGTTACTTTTAACTGTACTCGAGATAACCCATATTTGGGTGTCACGTTCCTATCATCCCTACTCACGGTCATGCGTACCTAGGCATCACGTTCCTCTCAACTGTACTCGTCACTCGTATCTAAACGTTACGTTTCTCTCAACTGTACTCGAGCTCACCCGTATCTAGACGTCACCTGCCTGCCAACGCCAAAAAACGCGCACGTTTTCTTGATCCTATCCTTCAGCTTCCTAGTTAATGTTCAAACCAGCACAACACGGCCCGGTAGAAAATATGAGTTCCACTTGGAACGCCACGATTCAGTTTTCTGTGATGCCCAACTTTTTCCTATACAATGTGGCCATCTCAATTTTGGCTCTCTCGTTTTAATGACCTCTGCGTTCCGTGATCATTGTCACTCAATATGTTATATAATTAATTATTTATTCGGAATTTAAAAAGAATCTTGCGTTGTTTTTCATTGCTATATTCCCAACACAGGCTATTGCCCTGAGCTTTCAGTCGATGATGTTGACAGAATTGTATACGCAGAACCCGCCTTTCTGTGCAACCCCCGCTGTTGAGTATCAAGAACAATTGCGTGATTTACACTCGTTCATCCGTGTCTAGGAGTCTCTTTCCTTACAACATTTTTTGTAGTCATTCATACCTAGACGTCAAGATCCTTTAATGTATACTCGACGTAATCCATGTATAAATGTCAATTACCTATCAATTCGCAGTCATCCAAACCTGGGTATCATGGCCTTTAGAACTCGAAATTATTCTAGAAGAGAATTATATCATAAATATTTTGCTGTTTATTTTTACACGGTAAAAAGTAATAAATTCATCACGTATATTTATCTTATCCGATGGGTTTTGAAACAAAAATACTAATACCTTTTAATGGTAAAATGTAAACATCAACTCTATTTCACAAAACCATTTCCATGAACTTTATTGTCTTTCATTTGTGAACCCTTCTTTTATTGTCAAGACAAACAAAATTAGATGAAATTTCTTAAGGGTAAAACTTTATAAAACTGTTAATACATCGCATTTATTAAAGCATACATGTTATGTATTTTTGAAAATGTTCATATTCATCTGTGTTGGGCCACAAAAAAATGAATTGGAAAATTAATTGGATGAAATTAAAATTGAATAAATGAAAATATATGACTCAAAAATAATAACTTGGTAAATGTGCTCTTATCGCATTTTTTTCAATATTGTATATATTGAGTCCAGGTATTAATTAATCACAAAACCTTTCTTCTGCCACTTTCTACTCTTATTTATTGAAAACTATAATTTTTAACCATGATATGAGTAATTCTTCTCATATCTCAGTTTAAAATTAAATTATTTCTTGATCACCTTCGTTACTTTGTAGACAATGCATTAATAAAATAAAATACTACATAATACATAAATTTATTGTTATGTTACTACTTCAACTTGTGAGTTATAGAACTTATCACAAAAAATTCAAGGTCCATTCTTGTTCGAGTTTGAGAAGAAACGGTTTTCTCTATCATAATATATTGCTTTAGCTGCCCACTCTAGTTTTAGGACGAATTTGTGGCTTATAGAGCCATGACCTACTCTTCAGTTGTGCAAGGGGGCAGCCAATTGCTCCGACTCTTTTTATAGTTTTGTTATTGCGGGTTGGCCTCATTATTGTTTGGTACATTTATGGTACGATAAAACATAGGTCTGTCACACATGTTTTCGTTCGATAGGATCTGCGAATCATGGAACTGTGTAACACGCTATTTTTTGTCGAAGAAATTGGTTTACAAGTTAATTAAATGATAGTGAAATAATTCGAGCAAATCGAATAAATAAAAAGTTATCAAACAAATTCTTAAATTTTGCACTTAAGAAATGATTGGCAAGCTATTAATCGTTTTCTGAATGGGTCCTGCTTTGCCATTTCTCATGTTGTGAGTTGTATTAGGCATAAAACAAAAATCCTCACAGCTTCTACTACTCTCATTGTTGTTTCAATCACGATGTATAAGTATTTGATAATTTTTATTTCTTTAATGTTTTGCATATTTTGTGTAGAGTTAAGCGTCATATAAAAGCAAACAATAACACTATATTATTTCGTTTGTTTACCCAAAGTAGAACTTTGTGAATTAGAGATTAATGTCGTACAAAGAATAAATACAATACAACTATTGTATCATCACCTATGTCACCTTTAATGGACGACAAGTCGAACATAAACAAATTATAATATTCATGGAAATTTTAGAAAGTAAATAAAACGTATGATTGTACCTTATTATTTTACTCAATTGATTTGTATAACTCGGTCTAACAGTCTTATTAGATTCTCAATCTTTTATAGTAAGAAGGTGAGATATGATACTAATGCCGTAATAAACTATTAGTAGTTGTACTCATGAAGCATCTTACATTGTATGCCAATATTTGATTTGCACAAAAATTTAGAGGATTTATTATTTCGAAGGGACTATTACTACGATATATTTGTAGAGTTATCAACATCAACTGAGTCACTATTATTGCTTAAAATTATTTTCTTTGGATTATTCTTACAAGTACTATCTCAAATGCTTCTCTCTTACAAGTACTGTCTCGAATGTTGTTCTTTTAGTCTTTTTTTATTTTCAGTTGCCTAGAATGCAAGTTCCACTACGTTCCATTAGCAGTAGTTCAAAAATAGTTGGAGCAGTTTTACTGACGCAAGTTATTATCTGTGGATGCTGAAAAACATTTATATGAAACGGGAAGCCTGGGAGCTTTATATAAGAACCATGAGCAATTCTTACCAATTCACGCGGCTTAAAATGTGATTTGGAAAAATTGCACCTTATTATGTTTAGTTAAACTGATGCTTCTTAGGGGTTCACTTTAAATGAATCATGAATATGGTTAATGTATTAAGGTAACTTATTTAATACAATTTTGAAGCTTTATTTTACAAACTGGAAAATGAATACTATAGCGATAACGTGTTTTGCTTCTAACAACTCTAACCCACAATAATGCATAAATGCTTAGGCAATTCGAACTGTTATAGGTAAAAGTTACGGCCGGCGGAGTATAAAATCCTTAAAGGATACCGACTGTTAAGGGCTTGAACTTCCTACACCCATAATACACTCTAGATAGTCATCATAGTCAACAGAAGTTTGTTTTGTAATTCACCCCTTGTGTAGTTTAAGATACGAATTCAGTTATTTTCCTCCGGGTACGTCTAGCCCCCCCATATTCCGTTCTATTTCGTCCCCCGCTCTCCCGCCCGTCCTCCAAGCCCAATTTCTGACACAGTCGCCGCAAGCGTGCTGGGTGGCGCTGATCGAGGTAACAAAGTCGAGAGCCAATCCAGAAAATATCGGAGCGGCGTCAAGAGGAAATCTCGGAAAAATAACTTCCCAACCTCATTTGGCCAACTGCTATAAAAAGAACGGTTTGCTGTATCACGGAATAACCTTTCCATCGTTTGTCACATGGATGGAAAACGCATCGAGCAATCTGACATTAAAGGGGCTCCGGATATAAGATTTAGGAGCGTTGTTTTAGAAGGCATATGTCTACCTCAGGTTTGATCGATGCTGTTTTTGCGTTGGGTGTGTCATGGTTAAGGTGTTGGCATGTCGCAGGATGAACTCAAGATCACTGGTTCAACCATAGATTACAAAGGCGTCATCAATCAGATGACGCAACTAATGCAGAAAGTGTGTGCACGTGTATGTTTCCGGTATACGTCATTTTAACACGCATCTTCTAATAGACGTCGTCTTTGTATTTACATTAGTGATTCTTTTGGCGCTATATTGGCTAATACTGTATATAATGAATACAAACTAATCGTTTGTGGCTTTTTAATTTTATTCTGAACATTTAACAATTTTTTGCTACATTTACATAACGTGAAATGGCGATCATGACAATGGTCGCATAACGAGGTTATTGTGCGGACGCTTCTCAAAAGCCATGAGTGTTCAGCAGCAAGCGAGTGTTTTCTGAGAGAGTGAAGTCATTTAGATAATATATTGTTACTCCATTTCATGCATGTTCCATCCATTAAATTTAGTGTTTTATTCTAAAAATGAGTTTTCCTTTATTTTTACCCGAAGTAGTCTCCGAGACCACGCTTTTGTAGTAATGCTTGGTACAGATCGCCTTTGTAATCTAGGGTTAAATGGGAATGGGGTGGTAGAGGTTTGTAGGGCGGGACATCTTCGGTGTGTAATGACAGACGTGTGGCGTTAAAGATCGAATTCACAGTGCACTCCTAATATTTTGTATTTCACTGATTCTAATTCAGCAACACTCTTGATTGTGATATGACTGAGCACTACATGACTACTTGTTTCTATGAAGGCACTCTATCGTTAAAGGTTTTTTATTTTACATTCTCATCAGTTTGCTCTGATGTGCCATTTATTTCTACAAATGAAAATGATCATAATGGTTTTGCAGAATATCCGGAGTTTAAATATCAACACATCATTTTCACTACCAAAAAGTACTTCAGAAAAATATAAAATTCTTCAAAAGTATGCTATTGAGAGTGATCTCAAAGGCGGACAAGTTAGGTTGAACAATATTAGTAAGAAAAATATTAAATTCTTGGTAACTGTATCACAATATATCAAGTGCAAATATCACTTTGCCATATTTTCTTTCGGTTGTTTTCTTCCGTCCAGTGTACAAAAAATTTTATAAAACACGACGTTTGAAAGGACCACATTCGTATACATTGTAATACTACCACACGGTGTATTTCACATGTTTATGTAGCAGTGACTTTTTCTTAGAACAACTTGCAATATCGGTAATATTTTGCTTAAGAAACTGAATCTGCTTGACGATGAGATGTGACGATGTGATAATGCGATCGCTATGCTACGTTACCATTTTCCCACATCGCACGGTAAGTTGCATTGTGCCTGGTAATCCTATTGACGTATTTCTGTATATGTACGGTACATTTTTTCAGATAGTCCGTACATAAGACACCCCCAATTAGTTCTGATTACCGGGGTTCTACTGTATGCATAATCGATTTCTGGGGGAGACGCAAAACCATTCCCTTTGGCTGCGTCGCAGTACACACATACAGAAAAAAAATGTACGCTTCATTACGGCTCTAGCAGAGACCTCCGCACTGGATCCAGCCGTCTTTGACGATACGGTGAATGCGGGTGCCCCTGTAGCAGAACTTCTCTCCCTTTTCGTTGGGCAGCCCTTCGCCCGTGCACAGCAGCATGAAGTTGCGGCACATCATGGGCGCCAGTTCGGTGAACAACTGCGGACAAACACGCGTGAATTTTTTTATTTTTTTTAAAGATCAACAGTGATGGCGAGCGATGGTGTAACGGTTAGCGTACTGGACTTTTGTACCCAAGTTGGGGGGTTCAAACCCGATCGAAGCCGTGGATTTTTAAGAGCGAAAAAATCCTTCGTACGCCTTCCTTAGGAGGGGAAGTAAAGCCGGCTGTCCCATGTTCGTAGACTTACTTGCATGTAAAAGATCCTCAAGCCTAAATGACGCCTCTGAGCTAAATTCAAATCGCCTGTTTCTCGCCCAAGAAATACCTCCTTTCTCTCCTAGTTGGTGAAAGGAGCGTAGCAAAATTTGCGTGGTCAGACGGAAGAGCAAGCCTGATGGCCCAAGTCTCGCCACGTAAAATAAGGCAAATTCAATTCAATTCAACATCGAGGTCATTAGCGGCCGCTATTGCATTTAACGGTATGGTAACCGTGAAGATGACATGATATGGTGATGATAGGGCGTGAAAGGACAAACTAAAAAACGAAAAATACACGAGGCGAAACTTGAACCCGCGATCCTTCGGTCCGACATCATCGACGGCACAACTGCCTTTAAGATCTCGGTCATCCGGAACGGCCGCGTGTGTTTGTTTTTAATTCCGGATGCGTTCAGTACTAAGATTATATATCCCGTGCGTGTAGAGTTTGTTTGATACCGAGTGGTAGAGGTGTATCTGCTTTGTTGGTACCTGGACGTAGGCTTGCGGGACGAACTCCAAGCTCTTGTCATGTCTCATGTCATGTATGGTAGTACATGTTTGGTAGTGCAAGTGTGTTTAAAAGTAAGGGTGAGGATAGAACAAGAAAGGGGAAGGAAAAAGATCGCGAGCGGTCCATGGCCGGTTTGTTAAAGTACCACTCCGGAAATCTTCTGGTACTAATCGAAACAAAAGGAAAACTACCGATGAGAACTCTCGGCAACTAGAATTTTCCACCAAACCGCACGCAGCTGCAGTAATCGAAGTAGCTGTAGAATTAGTATCGAAAATTTGCCACCGTCAGGCCTGGAACCCAAGGGTCTCCCAGTCAGAGGTTCTGCATAGAGAGCGGCATTGCTGTCTCGGAGATTTAGCAGTTGGTAGTACTACTCTGGTAGCATTCGGCTAGTATTGATAAAATACAACACGAGAATTACTGACTAGAGCAGACGACTGTTGTTGAATTAGAGAAGACAGTGGTTGAACTGAAACCAGCTTGATAGTGAAAATCCATTTCCATTTGGACCTGTACTCTAAGGTGGCGGTCACAGTTTAGCCGACTTTGGCCGACTTTACGGTCGGTTGACGTCGTGCAATTTCGTCCGATGTGCTCTAATTCGTACAAATATGTGTTGCTAATGTATATGATAGTGCAGAAATGGTCATAGAGTATCCAAACAAACCTCTTCCCATGACGATTCAATGGCTAATTGGCAAATATGTTTTTCCTTTGATTAATAGTGGTTCAATTTGCATGAAATCTGCTACGGAGTCAAGGACATCTGCAATAAGATGATTATACGCAATACATGAAGCTGCTTTTCGCATATGTTTCAAAATGGGTTGTCTCATTATTTTCGTACGATTTCCGGTACAACATTTGTGTTTTTTGGGGGGAAAATACGTAAGTAAGACGATTTTTCTCGCAGTTGTGTTGTAGCAAACAACATATTATTTGTCTGAAGCGTTCATAACATAAGAAATTCGGAACAAAGACGAGATATTTCCACGTATCTTTCTTGTGGATATGGGAGTACAGGAGGAATGGTTCTAGTCCAATATAACACTTACTTCTAAGAAATATTACCTCTGTCAGACAAGTGTTGCGTTGACGCGCGTTAAGTAACGCGCGTCGTAGATTAACTATATCTTATGCGGAACTGCCAAACAGCTCGTGTGTCGTTTCGCACTAGTAACAGTGTTATTCCAAGACGTGCGGCACTTACATGCCTCTATTCAACGCTCATAGGCATGGGCCCTAAATTGTTCCCATCTCGATCAGGATTTTAAAGTGTTTTTCAGTAGAAATAAATTGTAAATAATAGAGGGTTTTATGCTTAGTAACTAATTAAAAATAAGTTTCGTGAGACATCTTATTACGATACGAGTTTGAAAACAAGTTGAGTATTGTATTAACATGGTACTACGCGAAAAGGGTAAAACTTTTATTCACTTAGTAAACATTTTAAATATAGTACTAATGCAAACCTTCTGTTACTAGATAATAACTGATGACTACCCACTTTGCCAAGAAATACAAGTGTACAGAAAGTATGGTTTGTCATCCAAATCAATTTTGTCTCTATAAGATCGTCCTCGTCTTATCTGAAATCGCAGAGTCATTTTTGGGGCGCTCTGGAAGCATGTTCTGCAACTTTTAGTGCTATCGGTTGTTGCTGCTAAATCATACTATTAAAGCACTTCAAAACGCAAACTGGTGACATGAGCACTTTATTTTCTATAAAAAGTAGCAAAACCGTTAGATCGTATCTGCATAAGCCCAAAATAGTTCACCAAGTAAGTGCAGAATCATAAGACACAGTGTTGAATTAATTCCATATCTCTTTTATCTTGTTATATTTCCTCTTTTCTTCACTTTCTTATTCCTTTTTTCCTTGTTATGCCACTTCTCTTTTTTCATTTTCTTCTCTTTCTTTTCTTCTCATGGTTATTTTTCCTGTTCTTCTTCTTCTCTTTCAATTTATCTTTTTATCTTCTTTGCCTTCTTTTTTCATCTTCTTCTTGCATATCTCATTGTGCTTCTTACTTTTGTCCTCCTCCTCTTTGTTTGTGTTCCCATTTTTATGTGTCATAACAGGGGTCGTTAGAACACCGAAGTTTATAGCACACAAGCGTCAAGCTAATTGTCATATGCCAAAGACATCGATTCTCTGAGATAACCTCATATTAGTAAAGAGGCATATTATTAGAATAGTAAATAGAATACTTGGATCCTAAATTTAAAAAAAATATTGTTACGATACTGATGCTAGTAAGTAGAGACTACTAGGTATCAGCACATTTGTACTCTAAATTACATTATGAATCTGATTTCCATATACTAAGCTTTCTTTGTAAATAATGAAGAGGATAAAATGATTTTAAAATACGTAAAATACATTCGGTTGATTAAGTTGAAATCTTCACAATTTCCAGATTCCAAAATTACTTATAGCACTTCAGCAAAAGTTCAGGAAGTGTAGCTTCCAAGTTGAGCTCACCGCTTTGTGAGCCATTCGTTCTTGTCTTGGGACATGACCCGTCCAGAATTGATGAATTATGTCCGTTCGATGTGGGGTACTACGTGATATAGTGTTTTCATTTCCTGTTGGAAAGTAGCATGTAACCTACTATAAGTTGATTTAAAGGAACATGTCGTCGTGAGAATTTTGTGTATAACCTCAATTGTGAAATAGATAGCCTTCCCCAACCACTTTTGAGCTTTTTGTCGTACAATTTTTCTGTCATCGAGAAATACGGTTTCTTCATTTTTTATCGAAATACTTGAGTTCTTTTTCTCAATAAATCTTTCCATTTATATCCAGAAAGTGTAGGAAAAACAAGAAATATTAAAAAAAATATTTTTGCTAATTTCTATGAAGAAAAGTCTCAAGGCCTCGTGGCTTGTGTGGTTTGGTCAGCGTGTTCGCTTTCCACTAGGCGGATCCAGGTTAAAGATTATTATGTAAAATGCTCCGTTAACAAAGCTCAAAAGTGTTGAAATGATTTATCACGCAGCTGCGATCACTGTGTACACACATATCTTATTATTGCTATGAAGACAAATTTGATCATTTCCCAAACTTATATTGAATCCCTTTTTTATTCTTTGATTAATTGAAATTATTCACATGATGCTTTAATCATTAACTTTCACTTGACTTTGGCGTCAATTAATGTCTCACCGAAAAAAAAGAAGCTTTGAAGTATACCAGATCAATGATACTGTAACAAGGAAACTTGTTACAGTATCATAGATCTGGTATACTTCAACGGTTCTTTTCTCGGTGTGGGTATGCTTCCAGATACCGGTTCGATGCACGAATTTTGACACTAGATTCATAACTATCTGAATTCGTCCGCTGACTGCAGAAGAATTCTAACGGGCGATAGCTCTGATCGGTAGTTTTCTGTGGTTTCTCCGATTAACACCAGGCGAATTCGGGGCACTCAACGCGCCCGATCGTTCCTTCCTCTTTACGAAAGATAGGAATATAGTCAATGTACCTAATCAAGGCAAATTTAAACAAGTTTACAGTTAGATTCCCTTTGCGGTAATGTCAAACAACGAATCACATGTTCTTTTCATGCGTACGTAAGTGCATTTCTTGTATGTTGCAGTGGTTACTCTGGCTTAAAGTGTCCTAACAAAGGAACCACAGATAGTACGCGATTTCTCATTCATATCCCGTGTGTTCTCATCACCCTTTACTTACACACACTTTCACTTACACGCAATACGCCACCACACATGTTGGGAGACCCGTCGGTGGACTGCTGGTCGAAGATACGTGTGGGAATATCCTCGTCAATTCATGTGGAGGTCGGCACGAGATCTCACCAATCAGGTAAAGAAGATCACCGCCACCTCTCGCGGTGAAAACAACATAGAATACACTTACGGGAATAATTTTCATATCAGTTGACGCGCTCGGAAATACGAAATAATCAACCAATCAATCTCACTGTCAGAGAGGATCCGTGCTCGGGTAGATTCACCGTTGGATAGAGCTCGGCCAAATTTGGCCATTGATGGCTGACTACATCAAGCCATAACTAGACAACAGTTTTCGGCTCACTGGTTCCCATGCTGGCAGAACGGCATCAGACGTATTTGAACTATTAGTGATGGATCAATCAACATGAAAGTAGGCTAACGTTTTCAGGTAGTTTCAGAAAGACCAGTCCTGTTTAACACTCCTGTTGTAGTCTCCTAAAGCATGACCTGAAGTTTTAGAAGACAACGAAACGAAATGATTTATGATAGTCTCTGTCAAACAAGAGCCGAAGTTCAAAAATGCAATGTAAAAAAATTGTTCAAAAAAAAATCTCTCAAGTCATATCAAACATGTCTCATATTTAATAAAGGTCTCTGCGAGATGTTGTACTATTTTCCATTCCATGTCATGTCATCATCTCTCTCTCTCCCTCTCTCTGTCTCTCTCTGTCTCTCTCTGTCTCTCTCTTTCTCTCTCTTTCTCTCTCTCTCTCCCTCTCTCTCTGCCTTGATTTAAAGAAGAATATAAGGTACAGACTATTGCGGCGTGATCTCTACCGTTCGTCACAATTTTCCTCCCCAACTTTCCTTCGCTGAACACGGATCCAGTCTCAACTTTCGTTACCATCTACAAAGTTTCCTTTTGGAAACCGTTTCCTCTTGGGGCAGCTTGCAAGCCCCGGTTGGTTCACCGCCACTAGCTTTAACGACCGTAATCGCAAAAAAACATCCCGCTCTATTGAAGTGAAGGGGCGTCCAGGTGAACATTACTGCACTATCGCGCCAGTGGATAATGGCGTTGGGGTACCAGGAGGTTCTTGCGCTTTTCCGAAATTACCTCGAACATCATGGAGCCGATGGGTAGTTCACCGACGCGAAAGTCCATTGTGACGAAGACGCTCTGGAACAGAAGAAGCAAAGGGAGGAGATGTTTAAACAGCAGAATGTCGCTAGGCCAAGATGTATACAAAGAAATAAGGCTTTCTATGGATTAGGGAAGTGTTGCGCAACAATGGAACACTTTTTTAATTTTTTAAAACTCTTTTTACTTTCTGTTTATTAAATACACGTTTTTAATAGTAGTGAGTTGTCAGATTTTTGACTTGTAATAACAAAAATCAACATCATATACGTTTTGAGCGTAGTGTAACACTCATCACGTCGCTCCGAAAGGAAAATTATGATCCCTGTATCGAAACTAAAATAAGATATCAAAATTTCCGTGGACAGTTCGGGCAGTAAGAGAACGCTGGAGTTTCCAGCAGTGATTATGATGATGATTTTGAATTGTTTTGTTAACATCCCATAAGCTCTGCAAGACGAAATTATGAACGTTAGGGGATATTCTAGCAATAAAAGTCCTAAGCGACACACAACTACGCTGGTAAAAATAATTAATTTTTATTATACTAGTCCGACCTTTCCTAGAACTTACTGAATAGCTTTAGTGAAACTAAATGAAATTTATATACCACCAAACTTTAATGGATAGAAAAGTTACGTACGAAGAGATCTTTAAAATGTCAGCCTTTTGTATACAACTTTTATCGTTCGTCCCGTGACAGTTCATATTCTCGGTTTAGCTTCGTTAACTTGGTGGTTATATTTTCTACCTTGATTGCGTTTTCCTGGAATTGGTTCCGTACTCAAAATTGCTTCACGAACGTTACAACTTTCCTACACAAAACCACACCAAACTTTTCAGCACCTGCGCACATAATTGTTTACTGCACTAAAAATGAACATATTGCATGAAGTACGTTCATGGTGAGATGTGAGTTGCCTAATCCAGAAAGAGCATATCTTACATTTCACAACTTTACAGGAGATAGAAAACGATTCGCAAGAAGATTGATCAACATTTAACTTTGTATCTTTTTCTTCGTATATATTTGCAGAATCGTATATCTGCAAAAATATATGATTGTAATATACTACACATACATTGAAATACATTTTAACATTTTTGATATTAGAAAAAAATTTCAAACATTGACCGTTTTTGAGTTGGATGTGTATGTTATAATACATTTTCATGGTAATAATGTCTCTGTGAATGCTTGAATCGCAAATATGATTTTATTCTCATTTGAATAAATAGTTTTTTTTAAATGCTGAATTATGCAAAAAAAATCGATTTTTGAAGTTAAGAAATGGTTATTAACTTTAATCAAAACGTTATACTGTCTATAACCTTTCGTCTTTCGAATCATTAGGGTTTAATTAATAACCTCTTGATATTGTCGCGAAAATCCTTTGTGTAAAACGTACGGCCATAACATAATGTCCCATCTGGATGTCGAGTGTCAAAATATTTTAAATAACATTTACAATCTTCACCGACGTTTCTCTTTGGAATTATTGCTCCTTAGAATTTACAAAACTTTGTCAACATAACTACCGTTTCTTAGGAACATTCCATTTCTTAAGTTCTGAATTAAGGTACTTCGTGACTTTATTTTACTCCTCTACACTAATGTTTGAAAGAAAAAGAATGCCCTTTCTTAGAAAAAATATTTAAAAATGTGATTTAAAAATATTTAAACTAAATTACACACACAAATATTTAGCACACAATACAGCCTTCAAAAATTTCTCTTGGCTGCCAGCCTCAAGCAGAGCAAGAACGTCACATCTTTGCAACATGTTTCCTTACTGCATTGCAAAGTTCTTCTAATTCATTTTTTCAGCAAGAAGAACAAAAGTAAAGAAATAGCCTATTTGAACAGCGAAAACTAAAGCTAAAAAGAGAGCATACACATCATAACCTTAGATTAGACCAAATGATAACATGCAGACTTTTTTCATTGGACTGTTCATGTATTTCCATAGGCACAGGTAACCTGGTGCCAAAAATTTCTCATTCTTTGTCTAGGGGCTCAAAGTACTCCACTTGTTAACATGCTTCTATTTTTATATTCTACTTGCGTTTCCAAAGTTTATTTTTCTCTTGCATTTTCTATAATTTTTGGGATTTGTAATTGCACGTCGATATAAAATGGAGCAATTCTTCACTGTCTTTGTCATAAAATGGTACATTTTTGCGGTGATATGTTATCCTCCCGTGAAGATGAACTCTGTGAAACAAAAACGTACTCTCGTGCAGAACCTTTGCCAGTCGTGTCGCTTCTATGGAAACGGCTCAAGAGCTTTTTCGTGGTATTTGCGGATGGCAGCAAGATTCATTGTCGCTTTTTCTGAGAGAGCCGGAAAATGTTTGTTCTAGCCATGAAGAACAGGTATACTCATGTGAACATTCTCGTACTTCGACCAAGAGGGCTCGGAAACCACCTACGTGCGAGTGGATTTTTTGAGGGAGGGTATGAGGTACGGACGTTATTATCAAACATTTTTTAAAGGAACATCGGAAGGGAAATAAGTTGATATGGGTATACTCCAACGCCAAGGAAATTGACGTGTCTTGTGATCGGGGATGACCTCGCTGTTTAGAACAAAATAGGACCATCCACAGTGAAAACGTGCAGAGATATGAGAAATAATGTACATATTTTAATAACGTATTTATGATTTGAACACCCAAATTTCATATAATTGTTTTGTAAAGGACCTTCTTTTAATCCAGGAAATAGGTAACAATCAATAAACATTTATTTATTATACGAGTGTTAAAGGATCATGTTATTCTACAAGTAGGAATGGTTGGACACGAGGACGATAGTCGATGTATCGCGCTACTACGAGCAAATAAAAATGACATTTATCACCTGAGCTATATATTATTTTTAGACAAACTTACTTTTTATTTTAATTCAAGTGTACAAATCACTAAATTATGTACTGTTCTGTAGTTGCTGATGTGGTCAGGCGAAAGTACTTTGTAGCATATGCAGAAAGTAGTAGTTTAGCATATGCAGAAAGTTTTACATGAATATTTGAGCGTCGCCACTCTTAACAGAGGTGCTATGTATCAAACTTTTAGCACGTCGCGCATGCACTAAAAGTAACCGCTTTTTCCAGAGTGTGTAAAAAATAATGTATGAGCTCATAGCAAACTGTGTGAAAGCGTGAGACATAGTAAACGAAGGAGGTGAAACGGTGCTGGTTAGAAAGGAAATTTTGACAGGTATTTAGGAATATACAAAGTAATAAAAACTAGTGGTGCAACAACAGCACAACGTTTCTTGCAATATTTCTAAATTTTCAGTTTTCTAAAATTCAGAAAGTATAACCAAAATGTGATTCCCAGTACTCTTTTAAGCATCTTTTCTCAACCATGGAAAGAAATTAAAGCGCAAAATTTGGAGCGGTTTTTGAAAAAAATGTTACTTTAAAGAAAAATCTTTTGTATTTCTCGGCACGTTATACGAAAACAAGTCATATTTTAAGAATTGAGCATAAACCTATCTAAAGTTCCATCTTGAAAGAACAGATTTCTTTAAGCAAAAAATCTTGCTATTGCACTTTTGAAATTTGAAAAAATTTGGGATGTCAACGAACATGAGAATTGCAACATTCTCTTAAGGGTTTTTACACTATACGAAGAAACTTTGATCAACATATACCGTACCATTTTTGAGAAAGTTTTGAATAAGGTTTTTAAGACTTCATGTTAAGAACCCTAAGAAGTGAAAATATCCGTTTGAAACTTCCAAAGTTTCGAGCTACAGCTCAAGTAAAAATTAATTCAAAAAAATAAGTAGACATTTTTAATAGAATGGAATATAGAAAAATTAAATAAATAAATAAATAAATAAATAATAGAATAAATAAATTAAATAATAAATAAATAAATAATAAATAAATTAAATAAATAAATAAATAAATAAATAATAAATAAATAAATGAATAAATAAATAAATAAATAAATCAATAATAAATAACTAAATAAATAAATAAATAAATAAATAAATAAATAAATAATAAATAATAATAAATAAATAAATAAATAAATAATAAATAAATAAATAACATAAAATAAATAAAATAATTAAATTAAAATTGTGGAAATACGTGAATGCAATGGCGACCTTGGGCTTGCGCAGGATGTCGTAGTAGTCGTCGACCATGCGCAGGAAGTAGTGCACGCTGTTCTCGGGCAGGTTGAAGATGACCTCGGTGGCGATGTAGCGCAGCAGGTCGTAGTCGTCGCCCACGAAGTAGTTGGAGTCCCACACCAGCACACCCGTGCGAGCCGCCCACAGGCGCCCACCATGTGTCTGCACACGCGCAAATGCCGCAAGTACTCTGCGTTCTTCATACGGACTATGTTAGAGACTATACTGGCCTTAAACACTACAGGTTTCTACTCAAATTGCATACTATACTGATGATCAATAACTATTACTATTAAAATATATCTGTCTGTCTGTCTCTCTTTCTCTCTCTCTCTCTCTCTCTCTCTCTCTCTCTCACTCATTCACTCACTCACTCACTCACACACACACACTCAGTCACGCACTTTCTCCTTCTCTCTCACTCTCCATCTCTCTTCCTGTCTCCCTCTTTCCCTCTCGCTTACTCTTTTTCTCTCTTTTGCTCTCTTTTTATCTCTCTTTCTTTTTCTCTCATTCCCTCTCTGCTGGGCTTTTGTCGAGCCGACTGTTACCCTTTACTTCCCGAAGGGGCTCGTGAATGGACGCATATTCCGCTATACACTAGATGCCAAAACACTTGCAGGCCCCTCTGATCTGGCGTCAGATGAACACACGAGGCGCTCCGCGACAACACAGACAGGAGCGAGACGGGACTCGAACGGGAGCCAAACAAGAAAAACCACGTAATATAAACTGACAGCTAACACTTTTTGAGAAGTTAGCCAATGTTATGAGGAACAGGGAAACGCAAATATTTGACGGCCTGTAGGTGGCGGCGTTGTGCTCCAGAATTTTTGAATGTGTCGAACAAAAACTATGCCATTGAGTAATACCTTCGTCCTGGTATATTGGGTTCGTAACCGATGCAAATGTTCACTTTGTATCACTTTTAAAATGTTTTTCAACACAGGTCGCTTTCCATGCAACATGTCTGGCTATTTATGGAAGGTCTTTGGCTTTTTAAACGAAGTGTCCGTGTTGTGGTCACGTGATTCATGACGTAAACTGGTGCTGCGCAGAACCAGCAAAAAATCGGTGCGCCGGAGTACTCAGCCATCTCTTTTCACTACGGGTGCCAGGAAAAATACCCACAAACCCGATAGACCCGTGGCACCGGTCGTAAGAACAGCAACGTACGTTGGTGCTTTTCTGCGGAAAGGGCCGAAATACTCGTATGCCGTAATTTTTCTGCGCGCGTTTGAAATTCAAGAAGCCGCGACATCAGTTTGATCAATCGGAGAATATCAATTTAGGTGTAAATTCTGCTTACGGTTAAGCCACTAGCGTTTTTTTACAGGTAGACGAACAGACAGAAGAACTTTAGCCGTAGACCAAACTCAGAGACCCACGAATCACAGATTTCGATTGCACAAAGTGAGGAAGTCATTAACTATGTAGAAGAAAAAGATGTATCCACTTTTTTATTACCAGAGCTAGACTCTAAGAAATTTCTTTTGAGAAATCGCCCTTTTTTACCTCAACATAGCAATAATTTCTCGATACTCTTAAGCAGTAAACGATAAACAGAAAATTAATTTACATGTAATCCTTGGAAGCCTACGAGTCGATTGGTTGAAACTATTTTTACAAGAAAAGCTCTTGTTTCCTGTTATTTCTTCCCTTCCTTTCCATACTTACCCGCCGTTCTGCAGTAACATATTGATCCCACTGAAAGTCCAACATTCCTTCAATGATGGGCTCTTCAAATTTGTCACCCAGGCATGCATATAACTTCTGTAATAGAAGAAACAATAACATGTCATTGATGTACTTCCCCGTTTACTACAATTTGTTTTTTATGTGATGTCATTATTGAAAATATTTGCGCGTAAATAACCTATAATTTCACCGTTTCAATATTTGTTTAATTTTGTATTGTTTTAAGATATGCTAATATAAATTTAAATAAACACTAGTATTCAATATACAGTTTTTCCTATAGTAAGTATTTCTCACTGCAACAATTGAACTACGCAAGCTGTAGGGTGTCAGTTATTTTTTTAATATATTTTAATAAAAAAGTAAAATAAATTGTAAACTAATTGCTAAATAATTTTAATGTATTTGGACTGTCGTGTTCCTCCATTTATCCTACCTTAGACTGACAAATCCAATGTCCTCTATGTTCCGACCAATTGATATGAAGGGAAGGTAACGTTATAACTCTTTGTATTACAACCCTCGATAACAGGAGATGTCTGTATGCAGATTGCCTGTTGGTGTTCCAGCAACGTGACTAGTGCATACACCCAGAAAGTCTCGGCTACAGTTCATAATCACATCACCAAAGTCTATGTATCGGTTACACGTAAGGTATAGTGATGTCTTAGTAACGAATCAATAAGTTTAGGAAGCACTTCGAACAAATCAAGCAATAAAGTAGCAAGGTTGTATGGTGTATCGTTTGTAACGACCGTGATAGTAAAATAGCTGCAGGCAGGAACAAATATGAATGTCGAAAAAAATAGGCTACTCGGATAAATATTCATCAACCCTCGTATCTCCACACAACTCACCTCAGAATGGCAAATCCAATGTTCTCTTATGTTCTAACCAATACATGTAAAAGGATAGTTACGTCTAAAGGCATAATATTAACCACCATTCGGAGAGCCACAGAATGGCAAATTCAATATTCTCTATGTTCTGGCCAATAGATGAGAAAGGATCGTGACGTCTAAAGACTTAATTTTAACCACCCCTGTGAGAGCAAAAGAGCTGCGTGCATAATCAGAGAAGTAGTGTATCATCTCAGCGGAATATTTCAGTCATACACGGTGACCCTTGTCACTATTTCTGAATGATATTCATCCTGAGAAGGATCAATATCAAATAAGTACAAGAGAACGGCAAATCCCGCTACCTCTAGCCTCCGGTGAATAGTCATGAAAGGAACGTGACGTCTCAAGGCTTAATATTTCCAGCAGTAGGTCGCAAGAGAACTCACTTCGTCGCAAAACCACGCCCTCTGGTACCCCAGCGACGTAACCAGCCCGTACACCCTGATGCACAGGCATAGGCCATCTTCTACGACACTCAAATCCGAGCTGTGGGTGGATATGATGTTTAGGGATGAATCAATAATGAATCAAAACGATTAGTAATCAGTTTATACAATCCCACCAATTCAGAGACTACTGCGTTGGGTGGAGTAGCGTGTCGAACAACTGCAAGAGTGAAAGGGCTGTATACACCACCGCAGAAACAGATACCAATTTCAGGTAACATCTCTCAGATATCGTATTCCTGGTGCATCCACAGGCAATCCTATCTATAAACAACACGTAACGCCTCTAGGCAGCGTTGTAGTCGTAATATTATCAGCACTAGGTCAAAAGAGAAACCACCTTTAAGCAAACACGCACCCGTTGGTACCCCAGCGATGTAACCACTGTGGGATACAGAATTAGATGTTCCCAACATGATAGTGGCGAAGTATTTCCCCAAAATGGTAATGATGGGGCAATAAGAAATAAAAATTAGTAGGAATCGTTTCGAACAAATCAACTAATTCAGGAACTGAGTTGAGTTGGTTGGGGTTGCTTCTAATGACCGTGAGAGTAAAATGTGAGGAACAGATATCTCAGGAAAGATAGTTTACTTAGATACAGTAACCTTCTTGTCTATACACTTCATCCTACCTCAGAATAACACGTAACGTCTCTAGACAGTATTGTAGACATAATATTATCATCTCTCGATCACAACACAACGTACCTCTACGCAAAGCAGCGCCCGCTGGTACCCCAGTGGCGTGACTGGCCCGTACACTCTGAGACAGGGCCGAAAATCCACGCCCCAAAATCTGAGCAACGTCTTCACGTAATGTGTTGTGTTGAAGAAATAATGAATCAAAACGAATAGGAAGCACTTCGAAGAAATCAAACAATCCAGTAGCGAGTTCGGACGGGGAGGCATTTTCAACGACCGTGAGAATATACGAGCTTCGTACATTACAGATGGGCAGTAAGTCATCCCAGAGAGATATTGTATCACTTAGACACGATGACCCTAATCACCGTATCATAGTGATGTTAATCCACCTCAGAAGGACATGTCCATCATACCACCTCTAGACAATTTCCGTGACCTCGTTTGTTCCGGTGAACAGATTAGAAAGGAACATGGCTCATTGTTACGTGGCGTCTCAAGTCTTCATATTATCATCTCTCGGTTACAAAACGACCCACCTCTACGCAAAGCCGCGCCCGCTGGTACCCCAGAGACGTGTCCAGCCCGTACACCCTCAGACAGTGCCGCAGGACATCCTCCACGCCCCCAGAATCCGAGCAGCGACTTCACGTGATGCGTAGTTTTGAAGAAGTAATGAATCAAGAAGAATGGGAAGCACTTCGAAAAAATCAAACAATGCAGAGACTACAATGTTGGTTGTGGTTGCGTATCCAAAGACGGTGAGAGTAAAATTGCTTCCTATGTAATCCTTGTCTCCGCACGACATCCCATCTCACAATACCACGTACCGTCTGTAGCCGTAATATTATCATATCTCGCCGCATTGTAGCCGTAATATTATCATCATTCGGTCACAAGAGAACCCACCTCTACGCAAAGCCGCGCCCGCTGGTACCCCAGCATCTTGACCAATCCGTACATCCTGAGGCAGAGCCGGAGGTCGTCCTCCACGCCGCCAAAATCCGAGCAGCGACTGCACGTGAGGTGTGATTTTGAAGAAATAATGAACCAAGACGAATGGGAAACACTTCGAAGAAATCAAACAATGCAGAAGCGAGATGTGGTGGGTAAAAGAGCTCCGTGTCTCTATATGGCTTTTCCATCATCCCACCTCTGGACAAATTGCGTTATCTCGTTTGTTCCGGCGAACAGATTTGAAAGGCACGTTGATTAATATTACGAGACGTCTCAAGGCTTCATATTATCATCATTCGGTCACAAGAGACCCCACCTCTACGCAAAGACGTCTCTAGACAGTATTGTATCCGTAATATTATTATCTCTCGGTCACAAAACGACCCACCTCTACGCAAAGCCGCGCCCGCTGGTACCCCAGCGACGTGACCAGCCCGTACACCCTCAGACAGGGCCGCAGGTCGTCCTCCACGCCGCCGAAGTCCGGGCAGCGGCTGCACGTGCGGTGGGGCGAGGTGGGCGAGGCCCGAGCGGACGTGAAGGCCTGGGCGGGCGGGCGCGCGGGCGGCGCGCCGGCGTGCGGCGAGTTTGGCCCCACGAAGGCGCCGTGCGCCCGGAAGCCCCCGACGTCGGAGGCGACGTGGCGGGGCCGGTGGGCGTCGCGGCGTCGGGGCGGGCGGCCGGGCGCGGCGCCCCGGCGGGGTCTGGGGGCGGTGGCGGCGGCGCCGACCGCCTGCGCGCGGGCCGCTTAGAGGCAATTGTTTCGCCATGGCGCGCGTGCGCACCCCGGACGGCACTGCGGTCGCCATCGCCACCGCAACACTCGCGGGGTGGGAGCGGTCGCCGCGGGAACGGACGCGTTTCCGGGGTTAGGCCAAAGACATTCTATTTCCGCGAGGGGATGAACCAGATTATTTCTTCCGTAATGTATGTTTTTGAAAACTCCCTATCATTGCATTGCAAGCGAGCCGGATTTAAAGCCAAGGTAAGAAGGGATGCACGATATTATTTCTTTCGTAATGTAAGTATCTGAATGATTCCTGTAATTGCATTGCGCGCGGGTCGAGTTTAAAGCCAATGTGGGTTTGTAACATGCTACGCAAAGGAGTACAGAAGCAAATACTTTTATAGACATTTGCAATTAGCAAGGGCAAGTTTGCAAGTAGCAAGGGCTTGTTCAGCACTCGGTCACAAGAGTGCTGTGTGTGGCCTTGCGCCTGCGCACGAGTAGCAATTGTTTCCGCATCGCGACCGTAACACTCGCGGGAGACAGTCGCTATGGAAACAATCGCTTTTCAGAGGTTAGGCAAAAACATTTTTTTCCACGAAGGGATGCGGTAGATTATTTCTTTAGTAATGTAAGTTTTCGAAAACTTCTTGTCAATGCATTGCACGCGTGCCGTGTTTAAAGCCAAGGTGGGTTTGTAACCTGCTACGCAAAGGACAACAAAAATCAAATGCTTTTATAGACATTTGCAAGTAGCATGAAGGGTTCCTTCAGCACTCGGTCACGAGAGTGCTGTATGTGGCCTTTGGCGAGTGTTTCAGCATCGCGACCGCAACACTCGCGGGGGCGGTCGACGTGGGAGCGAACGCGTTTCCGGGGTTAGGCCAAAAAATTGTCTTTCTCCGTCAAGGGATGCAGCATTTTATTTCTTCCGTAATGTATTTGAATGATTCCTATGATTGCATTGCACGCGTGCCGGATTTAAAGCCAAGGTAAGAAGGGATTCAGGAGATTATTTCTTCCGTAATGCAAGTATTTGAATGATCCCTATAATTACATTGCAAGCGTGTCGATTTTAAAGTCAAGGTGGGTTTGTAAAATATTACGCAAAGGAGTACAAAGAGGAAATGCTTTTATAGACATTTGCAAGTAGCGTGAAGGGCTCCCTCAGCACTCGGCCACAAGAGTGCTGTATGTGGCCTTTGGCGAGTGGCAATTGTTTCGGCATCGCGATCGCAACAGTGGGGGGAGGCGACCGCCGTGGAAATGAACGCGTTGCCGTGGTTAGACCAATGACTTTTTTTTCACGAAGGGATGCATCAGAACATTTCTTTCGTAATGTATTTGAATGATTCCTATCATTGCGTTGCACGCGTGCCGGATTTAAAACCAAGGTCGGTTTGTAACCTGCTACGCAAAGGCGTACAAAGAGCAAATGCTTGTATAGGCATTTGCAAGTGGTGTGAAGGGCTCCTTGAGCACTCGGCCACAAGAGTGCTGTATGTGGCATTGAGCCAGCGCGCGAGTGGCAATTGTTTCGGCATCGCGTCCGCAACACTCGCGGGAGGTGGTCGCCGTGGAAACGAACGCGTTTCTGTGGTTAGGCCAAAGACTATTTTTTTCCACGAAGAAATACAGGAGATTATTTCGTTCGTAATGTAAGTTTTTGAATGATTCCTATCCTTGCATTGTACGGATGCCGGGTTTAAAGCCAAAGTAGGTTCGTAATATGCTACGCAAAGAAGTACAAAAAGTAAATGCTTTTATCAACATTTTAAAGTATCACGAGGGACTCCTTATGTATGTCGCTTTGCGTCTGCGCGCGAGGGGCTAGAGGCAATTGTTTCGGCATGATGCGCGCGGACACCCGCGGCTGGGACTGTGGTTGCCATCGCGACGACAACACTAGCGGAAAACGGTCGCCGTAGAATTGAATGTCTCTCGGCGGTAAAGCCAAGGTAGGTTTTTAATGTACTGCGCAAAGAGGTGCAAAAGTAAATGTTATTATAAACGTCCTCAAGTAGGGTGAGGGGCTTCTTATGTGTGTCGCCTTGGGTCTGCGAGTGGCGGCCGCACGCATTCCCGGATGGCACTGCAGTCGCACACTAGGAGAAGACGTTTGCGGTGGAAATGAACGCGTTTCCGTTGTATGGCCAAAGTTCAGAGATTGTTTAATGAAGCCAATTGCCTAAATACCTCAGATCTTACTCTTAAAAATGAACTATAATATTCATAAATTGTAAAAAATTATTGATACTTTAGAATGTACAGCTATCTCCTACTGATTCAATTTATAATAATGCAAACTTAATGTGTGTTATAGTAGATTTATCGGAGGTTACTTTTCAAAGTTTACCCTCATAAGCTATAATTGTTTTCGTAGTTTCTTCAACCCTTTGAAAGATACTGTATTATCGAACAAGGATGAATAAGTTATTTAAAGAAGGCCGAAGTAAGTTATTTTCCGCGACCACGCAAAAGTAGAAAGGATATTATTTCTTTTTTAATATACGTACGTGAATATTTCCTATCGTTGCATTGCACGCGGGCCTGGTTTAAAGCTAATGCAGATTTTTAACCTGCTAATCGCAAAGGAATGTGAGAAGTAAATGCTTTTATAAACATTTGCAAGTAGCCTGAAGGGCTCCTAATTTGTGTCACCAGGTGTCAGCGCACGCAATTTCACTGGCAATTGTTTCGAAGTGGCTCGCGCGTAGTTTGTAGATACTGCGGTTGCCATCGCGACCGCAACACTAGTGTGAGGTGATTGTCAAGGCAGAAAGACGTTTCCCGGGTAAAGCTCAAGTATATTCTTACTCGACGATTTGTAGGGATACAGATCATAGTTCTTTTGAAAAAGTTGCTTGTAAGTAGCCTGAATGATTCTAAATGTGAAGGATTGGATAAGTTTCTGAGGTAACCCTTAAACATATTTTAACTCAATTACGATGTAAAAAGTGAAAGTAAGTACAGTGTACAGGACAATGTTGTCGTTTCTCAACCCAGAAGAACTCTTGTGTACTGTTTTCAATTTTAATTTCATGTACGTGTTCTCATTTACGCCAAATTACTTTTATATATGAAATATTTTATTATTTAATTCTGGAGAAAAATAATTGACGATTACGCAACTATTGCATATATGAGCAGCATTATCTATTCTGCTAAGATCATAAAATCAATGTTAAATGATGGAAGGAAAATTATTCTCTCCAAATTTTCTCACACGATGTGAAATATAACTCTACAATTTTTAAACTCCAATGTTAATTCTGAAAAGTTCCCTTCTTAAACATTCCTTTTTTCTAATTGAATGTAGCCTTAAGGACTCTTTGCAATTCATTTCATAGAATTTCTTTGATAGTTTTCAAGCATAAACTTTTAATATTAGAATTACATGTTTAAATTTGTTAAATGATCAAAATATTAGCAATAGCGTTTTCATTTAAAATTTAGTATTCTTTATATTTTTTTAAATTAATTTATATTACGTTTCTATATTAGATGGGGCCTTTTTCAAAGAATCTTAGGTCCAGGTTTATTGAAAGCACTTAGTAAAAGAAATTAGGTATAAATTTAATACAAAAAATTTCAATATTATAAACAATATTGATCATGTATTTTAATAAGATCGTAAAATTATTACTATTAAACAAGGTAATTAATCTAACTATTGGATACTCAAGGTATAATTCATCTATTTGGATACTGAATATAGTCATCTTACAGCTCCGTTGGAAGTTCTTAAATTTACTGCAATTTTAATAACGTATTACTTATTAATCCATGAATTATACCTAAAATATAGATTAGTTAAATTTGCATAACTTACCGTATTCCATTGCATATTCTTGCAGCCATCAAACAGAAAATTTGCAAGCCATTGAAAACTACAAAATCAGAGATATTTCGTGCTGATCAATGTAGCGTTGGAAGTAATTTCAGAAGATACAAATGTACTACACGATGTTTCATCACCTTGCATGTCACCGAACATATCAGTAACCACTGGAGACATGATGCTGTGCGGATTATAACTTTTTTCGGAAATTCACCACAACTGCAAATCACCAGACGTTTGCAATTACCACACAATGTAACACTTCCCTTCTATCTGGAACACTGATGAGACACTGTAAATAAACATTAACTGATAATATATTTTCAAATGTTTAATGGCGTCATAGAAGCATTGTTGGAATAATGTTGCATAGCTTGACGTAGTATATCTGTAGTGGAAAAACTGCATCACTTGGTATTTTGTTAATTACGTTATAGATTGGGAAGTTATTTGTAATAAGTATTGAATATTAATCTAAATATTTCATCTAACAATTCTTTGATTCTCTATGCAAGTTATAGTGTATTAGAAAAAAGTATCTGTATCACAAAGATACAATATTCGAATTTAAGCGTTATTGGACTTTAATATTTTTCACCATAAATTACTTCAAATAATTTTCTCCATAAATTACTTCAAATAATTTTCACCATAAATTACTTCACATAATTTTCAAATATCATGAAATTTAATAAATATGATGTTGCTGCACGGTAAATGAATAAAGTTTATTTAATTTTATATTTGACGGACAATTGAGAATATATAATACTACATATTGTTTTTATTTTGCTTATAGCACTAGGTACACAATCACAATTTGTTTCTTATAAACTTATATTAAAGAAATTTGTAAAAAGATTCATTTTATTTGTCTGTATTTGTAAATACAAGTCTACTTGAATAAGCAACAAATATTTGAACTAGTTTTTCTCGGTTTTATGAAGACATAACACACAACGGATATTTCTGTTAATACTACAGTGTTGTTTAACTCATTATAATACTTTCAAATTACAATAATTTTTGGAAGGTGGCTTGTTACTGTACCAAAAGTATTCAGATTGAATGAACAGTGCACGCGGTGCGCGGTGCGCTATTATTAAAATAAGTTTATAAATTCGATTTGCATATTCATTAAATACCAATGTGTAGATACAGATATGAATCAAAGATGTTTTTATCTTTCAAGCAGGTGTATGGATTTGTGTTATTTAGTGTCACTTCGCGATATGATGTAGTAAGATTACATGTAATGAATACGGTTTGTTTGCAGTGAGCTGTTAAAACTGTCGTATAATACTCTCAATCTGAAGGCTGGACAATTGACAGATTTGTATTCTTCAATGATTCGTCAACGAGCCCAATTGCCTAATTAGACTCTGCGGTCATAGCTAAACACAGTGGGTTTCACACCACATTTGTGGTGATATAAACTCAACTTCTTTATTTCAATATTGTGTGATGCATCAAGGACACAGAGTAGAGTACGTGGAACATTCGAGACGTGAAGTTGTATGAGTCTACAACACAGATATATCGCATTAAAACTTACAACGTATATTATTCACGCATTTACATACCTTATATGCTGAACATATGTTGTTGAAAGTTGGGTCTTATGGTCTAATAGTATAATATTTGTCACACAATCACAGCCGCTCCCACTCATAACCACTGACATCGGCTGATCTACGCACGTGTGAATGCTACGCACGAGATTAAATTTAGCTCCGCATGCGAACAGTGCCGTCAGCGCGATCTCCCCAATAGCTTCATTCCTCTATCGAACTAATATATTAAACTAAAGAGCACCGTTTGGTTGCAAAGAAAATATTGTATGGATATTTTACTCTACTAATTTTAAATATGATTCACGTAAAAAACTAAATTAATTATATTCGTTTAAATTTCGTTCACGATGCCAATGAATAAATATATGAAGACATTATTACCTCTCAACACCTTTGTAGGATGCACAGGCAGATAATTTAACAGTAGTGAATTGACCCAACATTCTCAAGAGTAGAAAACGTACGCGCGTTTGTCGGCGTAATCCCAAAGTTGAAACCTTTGTGTCCCTTGTGAATTGATACTCCATGAAAGAGCGAAAACTCTGAAGCCACGGAGCAATTTTTCTGGCGTCCACTTTCTCTTTGAAAGCACCCGCGCGCCCCACAATGGTCTTTGCGCACCCGATGAATTAACCACAGAGGGACGTCGTCTTTTGTTTCAACGAAATTTCATTGTTTGTGGAGAAGCTGGACCCCAGGAGATGAAAAGGGACTCCCAGACTATCGACTTAGATCTTTTGATGTAACTCCCTCCTGGATTCACGTAATTGGTGGCGCTGCCTGTGTGAATTTACGACTTGAGCTTGGAAACTCCTTGGTGGTTTGCTTACGCCTTGTACAATTTGCGTGGATCTGTCTCAGGCTTGGATGAAAATTAAGGGAAATGTTGTCGCGTGTAAAAGAGAAGTAGAAGTTACCTTCACGTAGCCACTGGTTATATTTCCAATTTGTAAATCCCTCTGACGATGGATTATATGAAAACGAATACATTAAGATACGCAGATGTTGTGAAAATTTAGAGAAAGCAAATAAAATAAATAATGGTTCTTGGGAAAAAATTAAATGGTTTTTCGTTATTAGAAGCCAGAGATTGTTCCTATGTCTTCATATTTCGAAATAGTAAACACAAGTTTTATGAAAGTGAAGAAATTATTAATTCAAAGTTTTATAATAATTACTATTAACGATAAGTAACGTTTGCGTTACTATTTTCGTTAAGTGTCATATTTATTTCTTGTACAGTTTTGGAATTAATAGTTAAATATATTGCGCAAATCCTTAAAAATATCCTTGAACATGTAACCGAATAATATATGATATTCTTTGTTTCCTGATACAACAATATTCCCTTACGTTTCTTGCCAAAGATGTGTATAATCATTTTGTATTACACTTTAACCAAGATGTTTTTTGATAGTTTAATTTTTAATTTCATTTTTACTTACTGTATTCGATATTCATCGATTTCTTTTGCATTTTAGATCATGAAAGCATATTTGACGGTGCACAATTAGTCATTGACTCAGATGTATATTACTACAACTTTTGTGAGCAATATTCCTGTAGATAAATGAACATATACTTGTTACGAAACATACCCTTGCATTCAAGTTAAACTGTCAGTCATAATAGTTGTTGAATTTGCGTTATAATACTAGAAGTTTCGAAAGAATTTGCAACAAAATGCTAAAACTGTTGTTGGGAACTGGTGGTAGTGTAACTTATACTCGCCAAAAAGACTTTCATCTATTAAAATTGTGCAGGGGTTAGCGTAAAAAGTGCATGATTAACAATCACGTGGTCAGTAGCGAGTGAAGTGTAATACATTTCAATGGCAAAGCATTACCGGGTCTCCTAGTAATTAATAATAATAATAATGATAATATTAATAATAATAGTAATAGTAATAATATTAATAATAATAGTATTAATAATAGTAATTATAATAATAATAATAATAATAATAATAATAATAATAATAAAGGAAAAAAATTAAATAATGTGAAATGGAAATAGAAGCATGTAAATATAAAATGTAAATACAAACGTAATTTTTAATACTAAAAATCTTTAACAATGAGCCCCTTTTCCCGGTTAGTCCACAGTAATTCATATTGTTTATTTCCGGACAAGTTTCTTTCCTCTGACATGTCCACGGAACGGACCATTTCAACATCGTAGAACGTAACTACAAGCGCCACCTCCCGCGTGCACCGCCCCAACGCAGCGAATAGCGAGCAAGGCGACCCCTGCGAATTTCCGTGCGTCGGTCGCTCCGGCCCCTCCTGGGGTTTCACGGAGTCGCCCGCCCAGCGCCGGAGGGAGGGTGAGTGGGGGGTGGGAAAGGCTCGGAGGCCCTTAACGCGGCGCAGCAGAGCGGCCGCAAAGGGCGATCGCCCAGAGGACGGCCCGAGCGCGCCTCTTAGGGGCAATCGTCCGCGCGCCCCGCCGGGAGTAGCAGGGCCGTTTCGGACACGCCCACCGACGGTCCATGGCTCACTGCCGGTGCGATGACAGCGGTGTGATGGGTCGCTGCCGTGCTCACTGCTCGTGCCTGTCAACCTGTCCGCCTGTCCGCCTGTCCGCCTGTCCGCCTGTCCGCGTCCGCGTTGTCCGCCTGTCCCGACTGTCCGCCAGTCCGCCTGTCCGCCTGTCCCGCCTGTCCGCTGTCCGCCTGTCCGCCTGTCGCCTGTCCGCCTGTCCGCCTGTCCGCCGTTCGCCTGTCCGCCTGTCCGCCTGCCGCCTGCCGTCTGCTTATCCGTCATACCATCCCTCGGTCCGTTTCTCAACCATCTCGCTCGCCCGTGCATTGTTTTCTTGCAACGTTTGTCCGTTAATCAGTCTTTTTGCCTCTCCGTTTCACAATATATCTGTTTGTCCATTCTTTTCCCTGACCTGCATTTGTCCGTCTACTCATCTTCCTATATGTCCATCTAAGAGTCTGCCCTCGATTCTGCCTTTTCCCTCGTCTGCTCGTATGTCTGACCTCTTCCCATCTGTCTGGTTATTCGACTGCCCATCACTATTTTGTTCGTTGGCCTGTAAGAAGGATCGACGGGCTCCTACCTTCCGTCCGTCTGTCTACACATCCGACTACACACACATTCTACAATGTTGACCCATCTAGGTATTAGTCTTATACACAGAAAGAGAGAAAATCTTTTGACGTGTTTTCATCCTCAACTGCTACACGCACGTATTTCTGCGACCTTCTTAACGCTCGGCCCTTTCATGTGCTTGTAGTCACCAAATGATCCAAAACCACAACAACTCGTTAATTCACTGATTTCACGGCCTACGTCTTTATTTCCGCCATCTTCAATTTTTCATTTTCAATACTAGACTTCTGTTATTTGAGGCGCATTATATGAGAAGTAAATGTGCATGCAAAATCTGCAGGGGGAGAAAGAGAAAATCACCCTATTATAAAATACGAGTTTAAAAACGTCGCAGGTTAACCCGTGTCAAACATTAGCACGTGCCAGCAAACACCCACAAGCCACCTTGCCGTCTGGGGGTGAAATGGGCTTTGCCAGCTGTCATCGCTGTTATCGCTCGCTGGTGAAATTTAATCTCTCATGTACCGCTTGCGCTCTCCCATTGGAGATATTACAAACTACGCGTGTATAATTCGCGTAATGTTTCCTTTAATTTGAATTTTCAATAAACCTATTTGTAGATACAAGTTTCTAATACACTGACACGGTATTCATTGCTAAACTTGGTATTCTATGGGAAAGCGGATGTTGACAACGGACATAATATGTTTAATTATGGTTAATATCTATTTTCTCTACATGCGAACTGTTATTTATAAGTCCTGAATATTGCAATGGTGAAACACTAACTGACTAATATACCGATATGGAAAATTTTCATTCGACATGTGATGTTTTGAAAGGCGAGTGGCCTCCTGAGAGCAAATCATATTTTATTATTTGGTAGAAAGACCAAAAATTGCTTGGGTATTTATTAATCTTAATTAGTGGGCGCATTTTAATAAAATTTTGTTTTTTCCTTTTTCTTTTAGAACAATACCTTTTAGTGTAGAAATGTATTTTATGCTATGATGAAAGAAAATTATCTATTTTTATTCAACATTTTTTTATAGATTTCAACTGATAACTAATTTTTTCACTTCTCTCATCATTTATAAGTCATTTTCCCTGATTTCATCGATTATAATATGCGTTTTACTTCAAACAAAATACAAGATGTGTTCCACCAACAAATGTTCTCCACAGAATTCCTGAATAGGCCATTTGATTTCTTTGCTCAGGAATTGTAGTCAGCCATTAAGAGTATGAAACGTAAAGTTCTTGTGACTTCTTTCAGAGCTATTGTCGGTTCGGTTGACTTGAAGATAACTAAAGACAGATATTCAGGTAAAAAAACAGGTGAAACCAAAAACATGCAAGCTGAATTCACTTGAAAGAAAGGGGTCTCGATTACATCAGTGACATATCAAACAGTTTGAGTTTTACATCTGGGCTGGTTTTGATAGTTTTTTCATCATTTTTCTTTGCATTTAGGGAATTTAAAAAAATGTTAACAGCATTTTATTGATAATTTTTTGTGTTTTAGTCACGATCATCGATATTACCCACAATAGTTGCTGTGGCCAGCTGCAAAGAGATACATTCTTTCGAACTCCTGGCAAAATTCTAGTTACAAATTTGATCTTTGTACATTGAGCTTAATCACGCTTTTTGAAATCAATTATAATGAATTTTGTAGGAACGTGGACTTTTAGAAATGTCTAATTCACATATTTGCGAAAAGAGAAAAGGTGCCCCCCTGTATTTTTTTCTAAGAAGAAAGAAAGGATATAGAAGTAAGTTTAACAAAACTTCATTACGACCTTAAATTTGTTATTGTTATGAAGTTCTTGTGTACAAAATTTCATTAAGAACCGAAAAAAATGATTTATATGGAAGGGAGACGAACAAGCCATCTTCATACAAATAAATATTTAAATTTGTAGTAAGCCGAACTTAGTCCGAGAAAAACACTCTTGCCACCTTTCAGTGACAAATTGAAATCGATTCAGGCATTCCAGATATTATCTTAAACATACAGATAAACAGACAGAAATTGTGAAAAAAATTGAATGGATTTTTATATAATGTAAGCTGGTGGGCTACTAAACTACATACTTTGTCACATTGTATCTAAATGCTTCGCACAATAACACGACTACATAATCAGCAAAAGTGTTTTCAAGCTGCTAATTACTTTTCCGATCCGATACTCGAACTCACATCCTCAGAGTCGACATGCTCGCATCCATACCACTGCGCCTCAGAAGAGCTGTATGAATCGGATTCGGACAAAGGTGTGTAAAGGTAAAAGCCCAATTCATATAAAAACTCTAACAATCAACATATTTGCTAGAGATTACCAAAGATTCCAGTCCGTTAAGATCAATCAGGGAATATCAATTGTAAAGAAATTCAGCTGAAATATTTAAGCGCTGGCGTTATACACTGACAAACGGACAGACATACAGACAGACGTATTGTTGTCAATCGAACTTTACTTCCCCGTGTACGAAGTATGGGAGAAGCCTATACATAGTATAGGCAAAGTTATGAAATGCTGCGAAAAATCTATTTCGAGATTTCAACAGAAATACACGTTTTGGGTCCCCTGACACGGAAAAAGTGTTGTTTTCTTCTGTCCGCCCGTTCGTCCGTCTGCCTGGTGTATGCAAACAACACTAGCGCCTAACCCATTCCTAGGATTGTTTCCAAGCTGAAGAAACCCCTATCCATTTGTCCTGAGGCGAAGATCAGCGAGTTTGAAAATCATTAGTTTTTCGGGGTACTTTACATGAAGCTTCTGGAACAATTTCAAAACTTTCTCAAAAATGGCTCAAATTTTTTCTTTAAATTTCTTGTACAAATAGATTCACATACACTTACAAAGTTGGTATAGGTCTGATTTTCACAGTTAACTGAATTTTCGAAAATTTCAAAACTTTGAAATTTTGCGGGGTCTTCCTACAACTACAAATTTAAACATAGAGATTTTTCAAATAAATAAAATTTGTTGTCTATAATTTCTTCTTATATTAAAGACAAGCACATTTTTTGAAAATTTCAGTAGTTTTCGCGCAATTTTGCATACAATTTGTGCAATTTTAAAAAATTAAGAAAGCAAAATTTTCTCAAAAAACGGCTCTAAATTTTTTCTTTAAACTGTTGGTAAGGAGTGTGCTAAATGCACTCTATGAAATATCATAAACACTATATTTCTATATTATTTTGTATTTTCCAAAATTAAAGAAAATTACTTGTCTCTCAAATTATTATTTCCATGTGCGGTATTTTTTCACATTACTGTATTAATGAGTACATATCCTTTAAATAATGTCACAAAAAGCTCGAAAAATCAACCATTTTCTGGGAAAAGTAGCTCAAAATTCGAATTTTCAGACACTCTCAATCACCATTTTCAAAATTATTAATTTTTGGGAAGTATTTTACCTGAAGCCTCAGGGATATTTTCAATTTTTTTTAACAACACCTCTCGGAATCAAGAACCAGCGAAACATGGATATTGGCTACACCACGAATTAAAGAATTTATTTCTCTAAGTTAAGCGAAAGGATTTATCCCCTTTTTCGTCACTAGAACACGGCAATATAGTTTTTCAGGCGAAATTTTTTTTCCTGACGAACGATTGCCTAAGTTACTCTTATTACGAAGAGTTCGTAACACGTGATAAAAGAATTAAATTAGTACAAAGAAGCAGTTATTTTAAAATCTCAGAGAGACATTTCAACAATATTTATAAAAATATATTCCAAGGAGGCATGATCCCGGGAAACTAGAAGAGTGCATATGCAGAGGTTTTCATATGCAATACACTCACAAAAAATGCACACAAAAATTGTTTCGTATGTTTAATATATTCATTTCAAAATTATTCAAAGTCATGATGATAATGATAAACAAATCATTATTTATTTAAATTGCCTTTAAAGATTATTTCTTTTCTTTGTCGTACCTTCTTCTCCACCATTACATTTAAGTTTCTCCACTTTGGAAACACCCCTTGGAAATCTGTGCCTTCTTCCCCTAAGATATTGAACTTCCCCGCTTCAGCCCGTTCATGGCACGACCACCTCTACGTTCTCTTCTGACATGTACTGCTCTTGCAGGAGTTGCAGCAGAAGTGATGCCCTCGTTCCCGGATTATCGCATCAAGCCGCTGTTGCCTCCGGCACCGGCACTTCGATTTATCCACATCGCAGGTTCGTTCTTGGCCTAGACTGCTGAGCCCGCGGGCACAAGGGAGAAATCTGGAATCCGGCGTTTTCGTATATGAACTTATCATATAGCTGTAGGAACTCTCGCTATCTCTAGTTGGTTAGGACTTGGGTGGCTAAGGGTATCAGTTGATGTCACTGCAACGTCTTTGACCGAGGTCCTAGGATTTGAGTACAGTGGTGGCATGAGTTTCGACGTTAGCTAGATAGCTAGATTGAATTTGTCGCTGTTCGGATAAGAATTCTAGGGCCCGGCTACTCTCATCGGAAGTTTCCTGCGGTTTATCCGATCAACTTCCAGGCAAATACCGGAGCATTATTCAAAAGAAGCGGCCACCTTCATCCTTTTCCTATTCTCATCCCTTGCTTACACACTCATGTGCACTATACTTCCTCTCTTGTCGGGAGACAAATCTCGAGATTAGATGTCTCCCCGCTGAAACGAGGCACATCGTGTAGTGAAAAAACGCAAGTCGGTTTGAAAATCGGCACTAGATCTCACTATCTTGCAGGGCAAATCATGGTCAACTTCCGTGATAGAACATGCACTTACGGGACTAATGACCTTTGCGGTTGACTCGACCGGAAGTATATTCAATCTAACTAGTAAGTAGTAAGTTAGTATTCATCCTAACCCACCGTTCGTGAAGGTGTGATTGTGTGTATGTTTGTTCGTAAATAGAATGGCTGAGGAAACTAGAAGTGAATAAAGTATAATTCAATCAGTAGAACTATGGGCTATCTGAATTTTTTGTGAAATTGTATTATGGGTATTACATATAACTTCAAATATTATTCATTATAGTATGTATATTCATAATTTTATTAGTTCAATTATTCAAATCCACTGTCGACTTATATGCAAGCGTGCTTTCTTTAAAAGTTTTAAAATGTAATGATTTATATTGTGAAAGTTCTAGTGCAGCCCTCAACATCTCAGCATTAGATTAATGTGAGGATAGCCTCTTGTTCTAATGAGTCCTTCAGACGGCGAATGAATTCCCAGTAATTTCGAAACTTTTTTACCGCAGTCAGAACGTGAACACCAGGACCTCCTGATCATAGTCGTGCAGTTTAAACAGTTGTCGCCCTGAGCCAACACACCTCATATGGCTTGTCATTTTACTGTCACAAGGCGTGCATTCTTATAAATGTTAATGTATTAATGTTATGAACACATTGCATGTCATTAACCAACATAAAATCAAACGTTAGCTTATTCTGGTCCTACTATACACTTTTTTTATTACTTAATGTCGCATTAACTTCTCGGTCATTAGCGACCACTATTGATTGTAACAGTATGGTAACTGTGAGGATGGCACGATATGATGATGATAGGGAGTGAAAGGACGAATACAATACAACCATGCTCGAGGCGGAACTCGAACCCGCGATCCTTCGGTCCGAGATCGCTACGGGACTACTGCCTTCGCGATCTCGTCAACCGGATCGGCACCATGCACTTTGTCTGCGTCCACTGTAATATATTAACGTTCACACGCAGTTTCACGTTTTGCTGGTCTCTCCGTGACGCGCCCGCCTCGCATGCGGCTTGCTCACACGCCGTCTGGCACGCACTCTAGCAAACATTCTCTCGCTCCAAAACGCCCGCACACACGCCTCATTATCTCCGGACGGTATGCCACAGCAGAGCTCACGTTTCCGCAGCAGCCCTGGCTCTGGAGGAACAGGCCCGCTTCCAACCACTTGTCCCCGAAAATGCTCACTAAAGTGGTGAACCGCCAATTATTTTTTTAAAGTAAAGGGAAAGGACGTCTGTTCTATACACTTCAGCCATCACATGAAATATTCCCAAACAAACATGACAAAGGTTTGAAAATAATATATATTTTAAATTTTTTGAAAGTAAAGGGAAAGGAGATTCTCTCACTTAATTTAGTATTTTCTTCTTACAAAATGCTTATGACACGTCGTTTCTGCAACAGCCCTGGCTCTGGAGGAAGAGGCCCGCTTACAACCACTTGTCCCCGGAAATGCTCTCTTCAGTGGCGAATCGACAATGCCTTCACCGCGAAGTGGTGACAAAACTGCGTATATTTTCTTGTGTTATTAGTTAAGTAATATAACAATATTGCGCCGTCTGTTCTTAACACTTCAGCCATCACTTGAAATATTCCCAAACAAACAAGGCGCAGGTTTGCAAATAATGCATCTTTTTCTTTTTTGAAAGAAAAGGAAAAGGAGTTTCAGCCATTTAAATGAGACTATTGTGTTTCTTCTTTTAACATTTTTATGGCTCATGACGTATCCGCAGCAGGCCTGGAACTGAATGAAGAGACGGTCTTTCATCCACTTGTTCCGGGAAATGCTCCGGCCAGTGGTGGACCGCCAGCTTCACAGCGACGTGGTCCTAAAACTGCGTATATTTTCTCGTATTTCTAATGACGTAAGATAATAATATTGAGACTTTTATTGCACATTTCAGACAATGTTTTCAAAAGTTCAAAATGAAATAGGCTTCTGCAATTTTTGGATTGTGTTGTGCTTAATTCTTACAACATATTTATAGAACAAACAAAAACAAATATTTTTTTCTCTTGGACTTACTGATGAGCTCTATAGATTTTTATACAGCATCAATAAAACAACGCTCATATTGGCGTAAAGCCAATACTTAGAAAAGGCTACACTGCATTTTGATATGTGTAAATTATCGCATTTGTTAGTACAAGTGATTGAAATGTTGTACAGTTTGTGGAAAACACAAAACGTAGAACAAGAGCTAAAAACTCTACTTTTTCTAAAACTATTAAATTCCATTTTTTTAAAAAAATTTTCTTTAATGTTTTTGTACAGAGAGTGCTAAAGGTAAATGTACCAGGACGTCCCCAGATGACATTAACGCCATTTAGATTTACTTTTTCAAAAAGTATTTCACTTTCTAATAGAAGATATTATTGCATTATTGCATAATTTATGTATTATTGCATTTGTGAGTAGAAGTGTTTCACAAGATATACTATGAAGTTATCTGTTAAATGAGTTCAAAATGGCGCGTTTTTTCTTTTGAAAAAGCTTTGCATTGTTCAACGTAAATTGCCGTGGAAAACCAGGTTTTTCTCTTCTAGAGTATTCGGTTTTATAGTAACGAGACAGAAAATTTAGAAAATGTGAAAAAAATGTCTACGTGGCAATAGATGGTGGCTTTGAAGAGGGTAAAAGCTAGCCTAAACCTAAAAGTTTGGAAAATTATCTAGTACTAAAAAATATGTGAACTATATCAACTTTAATTGGTTTTATTATCTTCTCTATTAATTTCTAGTTGTTCGACCATAGTATTTGTACTAATAACTAGTATATTAGCATTTGATTTGATTCATTGTCTTCAAAAATACTGAAAAGTTCTCAGTGACGTACAGTGATGAGTATAATCTGCACACGTTTACCAACAAAGTGGCACTAGAAACATTTGAAAAGTGGGAATGTTCACTTCCTAGTTACAATCAACATTTAAAATTCTGAAATACTAAAGTGCTAGAAAACCTACAAGCGATTTTACATGCTAGTTCTTATTTTCTCACTTATGTCGATAATAAGGTGTTTTCAAGTTATAGTATGTTTTTGTAAGTGTTGAAGTTCGCTGATATATGCTGTTTTTTGCTAACATATATTGATTTTCTCCTACCATTCTTCGTTAACTAATGTTTTAGCTAGAATGGAGGACATGCATTAGAACATTATGGTAGTGATTTTTTCTATTACAAAGTCCGAAATAATTGAAACTTGCAATATTTGTCTCAAATCTCAACATTCTTATAACTATGTTCAGTTTAAAGGGGAATTATTTCTTATTCACTTCAATTATCTCGAATTCGACTTTCAATGCTGTCACTCGACCTGTATAAATCTTTTAAATCTTAAAACATTGAGATTATAACTCAAAAAACAGTAAATTTAATATGCAGCGTGGTTTCCATCATTAATTCGATATACGGTGAAAAATCGAGACGATTTTCTATCCGTAGCTTATATGTTATTGATGTTCTTTCAATGGGCAAACATACTCGGCGGCGCGGCGGGGTTGTGCCCGCGGTGCCGCCCGCCCGGCGGGGCCCTGGGCGGGGCCGTCGGCTTCCCCCGGCCCCCCCCTCCGTGGTCGGAGGGTGCCGGCGGGTGTTGGGGGTGTCTGGCCGGTCGCGGGTACCGTTTTGGGCCCGCGCGTGCAACGGATTCTCACTGGAAGAAAAGCGAAGCGATAGCTATGGATTGGCGCGTGATAGGGTGCCGAGTGTATATGACCGCGCACACATTGCTGCTGTCAAAAGGCGAAACGCTGAAAACCTACGACTAATGGTAGGAGGTAGCGATGGTTGAATGTCGGAGTGCCGATGCGGTGACAAAAGGTTTACGGAGCTGTGAATGATGCGCAAGCGTACAGACGAGGACGATCACGAATAATAAAATGAGGTGCGAAATAAAAATCTGCTTTGCTGAACGATTCGATGTGGACACGCACAGAATGTTTGTCCCATTGAAAAGGAACATCAATACATAATAATCTACCGGAGTGAAAATCAGTCTCGAGTTTCCTCTTCAGGTATATCGAATTAAACGTGATGCGGGAAACGCTGCATATTAAAATTTACTTTTTTTTGATGTTAGTATTATAGCGTTTAAGGATTTAAATAGATTTAAGTAAAGGGTGAACAGCATTTAAAGTTCGGAAATTGAAGGATAAATTGGATTGAGTAAAGAAATATATTCCTTTGAACTGAACATAGTATAGACATGTAATGAGAGACCAAATATTGGCGTCTTCATATTTGCGAGACTAATGTATAAAAAATTCCTACAATTGTTCTAATGCACTGTCTCCATTCTAGTAAATAGGTTAGCGAGTGAATGTGGAGAGGAAATCAATATATGTTATCAAAAAACAGATAATAGCGAACTTGCAACCATAAAAATATTAAACTTGAAACACACTTATTATCGACAGAGAGTGAGAAAATATGACTATCATTTAAAATGATTGTGTTTTCTAGCATTTTATTTCAGAACATTTTAATGTTGATTGGTAACAAGAGTGAACATGCCATTTTCCGATGTTCTATGGTGCATCGTTTGGGTTTGGTAATACTGTGGTTGAGATTATCTCATCACTGACGTAATGGAATTTTCGAGTTTTTTTGAAGACATGCATTAAATCATGCTAATATACTAGTTTTATTAGTACATAATACTATGGTGAACCATACTAGAATTAAAATGAGAAGATAATTAAACAATTAATAGTTGATATAGTTACATTTTTAGCTTACTAGATTAATTTTTCCCAACTTTTAAGGTTTGGCTAGTTTTAACGTCTTCTAAAGCCACATCTATTGGCCAGGTAGACATTTTTTCAATTTTCTAAAATTTTCTGTCTCGTTTATGAACACGAACTCTAGCAGGAAAAAACTGGTTATGTCTCAACGGCATTGTTTATCCCCGTTGAACAATGTAAGCTTTTTCAAAAGGAATTACAACGCGCCATTTTGGACTCATTTAACAGTACTTCATAGTATATTCTTCGTGAAACAACTTCTACTCAAAATGCCATAATAAACATAATTATGCAATAATCGCAATATATTTTATAGAAAGTGAAATATTTTTGAAAATAGGTAATCTAATGGGTTATATGTCATCTGGGGAGCCCTGGTAGCATTTACCTTTAGCACCTCTCTTGTAAAAAACATTAAGAAAATTTTTTAAAAATAATGGAATTTAATAGTTTTAGAAAAAAGTAGAGGTTTTTAGGCACTCTTGTTCTAAATCGTTTTGTGTTTCCACAAACCTGTACCAAATTTCAAATCATTCTGTATACGCAAATGCGATATTTAAAACACATAGTCAAAAATGCGTGTGCTTTTTAAGTATTGGCTACGCCATATGAGCGTTGTTTTCTTGATGCTGTATAAAAATTAGGCTCAAATCAGTATGTTCCAAGAGAAAAATATTTGGTTTTTGTTTGTTTGTTTATATTTTGTAGATTAAGCAGTACACAATCGCAAAAATTGCAGGAGCTATTTCATTTTTTACTTTTTGAGAGAACATTGTCTGAATGTGTCATATAAGTTCCATATTTTATCCTTACGTTTGAAATACGAGAAAATAATACGCCAGTTTTAGGACACGTTCGCTGTGAAGCGCTGGCGTTCCACACTGGTCGGGCATTTCCCCGGAACAAGTGGATGAAAGAAACGTTCTCCCATTCGGTCAGGCCGCTTATGAA
>BOPP01000067.1:6125230-6152124 GCA_017312745.1 Gryllus bimaculatus | reverse complement strand
CCCACACACCCACACACACACACACAAAGGAGAAAAAGGGAGAAATTTGGTTCCTTTCCATTCCAACAATGGTTCTTTAATACTATGTTCAGTTCAAAGAGGAATATATTTTCTTTACTCAATCCAATTTATCCTTCAATTTCCGAACTTTAAATGCTGTCACTCACTTTACTTAAATCTATTTAAATCCTTAACCTATTGAAATACTAACATCAAAAAAAAGTAAATTTTAATATGCAGCGTGTTCCGCATCAGTTTAATTCGATATACCTGAAGAGGAACTCGAGACTGATTTCTCTATCCGTAGATTATTATGTATTGATGTTCCTTTTCAATGGGACAAACATTCTGTCGTCGTCCACATGCGAATCGTTCAGAAAGCAGATTTTTATTTCGCACCTCATTTTATTATTCGGGACTCGTCCTCGTCTGTACGCTTGCGCATTTCACAGCTCCGTAAGACCTTTTGTCACCGCATCGCACTCCGACATTTCGTGCTCCATTGTCTATTTCAGCGTTCGCCTTTTGACAGCAGCATTGTGTGCGCGTCTATACACTCCGGACCCCCTATCACCGCCAATGCCATAGCTACCGCCTTCGCTTCTCCCGGTGAGAGATCCTTCCACGGCGCGTTCGCAAAAGACGGCTACGCCAACAACGGTACCGCCAACGAGGGCTCTGTCAACGACGGCTCTGTCAACGACGGCTCTGTCAACGACGGCTCCATCAACGTCGACTCTGTCAACGACGCCTCCGCCAATGACGGCTCTGTCAACGACGGCTTCGCGAACGACGGTTCCGCCAACGACGGGTCTGTGAACGACGGGTCTGTCAACGACTGCTCTGTCAACGACTGCTCTGTCAACGACGGCTCCGCCAACGACGGCTCTGTCAACGACGGCTCCGCCAACGACGGCTCTGTCAACGACTGCTCTGTCAATGACGGCTCCGCCAACGACGGCTCCTTCAACGACGGCTCCATCAACGTCGGCTCTGTCAACGACGGCTCCGTCAACGACGGCTCCGTCAACGACAGCTTTGTCAACGACGGCTCTGCCAACGACAGTTCTGTCAACGACTTCTCCGCCAACGACGGTTTCGCCAACGACGGGTCTGTGAACGACGGGTCTGTCAACGACGGCTCTGTCAATGACGGCTCCACTGAAGATTGGTTTGTCAAAGTCGGTTCCGCAAACAAAGTCCACTTTTGACGCCCCTGCCATCGACACTGCTCTACCTTGTGCTGCTTCTGTTCCCTTCCACCTCGGCACCGACTACGGTAGCTCTTTGTCAATACCTGTGGGTGCTCGTCTTTCGGAGGTCCTAGGTTTGCAGGCCTGACTGCGTTGGATTTTAGACCCTGTCTACCTTGAATCAATAGAAAGTGGTTATATAGTGAAACAAAAATAGTTTCACAGGCGTGCACCTCACTCCTAATAACAGAAAACGTAGACAACAAAAAATATAATTAGTATGTACAAGAAGACCCGCTTGTTTAAATTAACAAAACCTAATTACTTGGCCCCCTATACTACTGGTATTGCGTCAGTACTGGGGGACCGTGCTCTGACCCTTGCAGTGGGATGAACGTGTTGTGAAGGCAGCACTTGCACGGTGTTGGAAACCGGCGTCGGCAGGAGATGGCTATTGCTGTTCTCGACACTGGTGCTGGCCGGACATAGTTACGTAAGGACGACCTCTACAGGTGAGATAATTCGATTGGATGAGGCAGCACTGGGTGGTGCGCAACAGCTGGCGGAGGTGTGATTCAACAGTGTACGGGAAAAGGGGCTTCGCTGGGTGAGGGGTTATCTTACAGACCTCTGAACCCCCAGCGCACGGGTTCGATCCCGGGCTAGGTCTGCGGAATTTCGAAGGGAGAAAGTCCACAGAAGCCAGGTCGGTCTTGTGGCATGAAAAAACCCTAGGTGTATGCTCGGCCTATTTAAATCCTACCGACAACCACCCGTTCTGACAAGATATCACTATCTCCTAACAAGACAGTTTGGGTATAAATATCAACTGAACAGGAATATAATCGGAAACGTGAATCATTGTATAAATTCAATAAACAGTTCATTTATAGTTTAATTAACGAATAATTTATCGAAATTTTATAAAATATATAAAACGTTTACAAACAAAACAAACTACAATGTTTATAGGTCTTACTGTAAGTTTTGAGAATAAATACACAAATTACTACTCCAAACGGGCTTACTGTGGCAGTGTGTTTTGCAGTCGCTGATATCACTACCGGACTCGCAGACATCATAAGGCAGTAAAATGTATTGCTATTTAAGAACTCGAGATTGTAGAATGGCGGAAACATAAAGATAATTTTTTCTTTGGACTAGATTATTATTATCTAAATAACAATTAATACATCAACAGTGCCAATTATTCCTCTGAAAATTGTTGATTAGAAATAAATTATTTACAGTTTCAATTACGCACCGAGCAGCACTTGGCAACTTCAATTAACCTTCTCTATACATAATATAAATGCAAAAATAATACAAACACGCACGTCAATGAGGAACAACATCTAAAACATAAATTTTTGCGCACAACCCTACGACCTAACCCGACCATATGCCTCTTGAACCAACCTAACCCAAAGATAGTTAACTGAATGCGACATCTGGCGGAGAAAATAAGAGGCAAATCCAAGGCGCAATTAGGGTATCCCCCGCGAGGTGCGCCTGCTCCATTGGTCCCTAGATCCGCGTCGGAGATAGGCTTGCAAAGAAGCCTGGATCAATAAACACGGATGCGGAACACTGCCTAAGGGCTGTATTCCCACGAAAAGCCCCTAAAGATATACATTTCTTTCTATTTGGGGCAAGTGAGACACATAGCACTCCCCGTACGGATGTGAGAATCCAACGGATTCATAACTAGAAATAGACAATTCTTGCGGTATGCCACAGCCCTGATGGTTCGTTTTCTGTGATCTGTTCGATCAAAACTGACCAAATGAGTAACAAATAGGCCACAGATTTCACTATCTTCCCTTTTTAATACATGTCCTTTACTGTCACCTGTCTCATACACACTCACACAAACATGAACTTCACCAACAAATATAGGGAGATTAGAATAAAGCGTAGAGTTCTATAGGACTTGGAAGATGCTTGGCTTGGGAGATTCCGGGAGGATGAATCGTTCAAACCGACGTGTAAGTTGGAACCAGATCTCATGTTTCAGTTTAGGAACACACTCTCGTTACGAAAGGCACGTAACGAAAGGTAAAAACTTACGAGATTAATGTTTGAAGTAATTGTCACACCTGGAAACACTAAATACTGACTTGTCAACCAGATACGCTGCAACTACAAGCTTACATTACGTTTGAAACTGTATTTTTAGCGGATCTGTTGTCTTTAGATTAACCACATCTGCGCTACCTTCGCCGTAGTGTCTCTTGCTGTCCGCCCTCACAATTTGCTCCGCCTGCGACTGTTCCTTGGCAGCCTGTGCTTTTTCACTTCTACTGAGGTGTTGATGTCACTGCAGTGCCTCTTATCAAGATAAACTAGGATTCCAGTCTCATTGGTCGCAGGGTTTTCTGCACATAGCTACACTATGTGATGAAAATATCTAGACACGTGTTTCTAAATGACTTTCCAGTTCGTGGCGCCCTCCTTCATTAATGCTGGAATTCAATAGGGTGTTGGTCCTCCCTTACACATGATGACAGCTTCCACAGCCGCAGGCATTCTTTCAGTCAGGTGTTGGAAGGTTTCGTGGGGAATGGCAGCCCATTATTCACATAATGCTACACTGAAGAGAGATAGCGATGTAGGTCGGATGAGTCTGGCCCAAAGCGTTCCAAAACATCCCAAAAGTGTTCAATAGGAGTCAAGTCAGGACTGTGGAGGCCAGTTCATTACAGGGGGGGTGTTGTCGTTACCATTACGCCACAGGCCGTGCAGTATGAACAGGTGCTCGATCGAGGTGAAAGATGCAATCTTCATTCCCGAAATTCAACAGAGAAAAGCAAGAAGGTGTTTAAAACAACGTAGGCCTGCGCCGTGGCAATGCCACACAAAACAACAAATGGTGTAAGTCTCCTCTACGGAAAACACAACCACACCATAACACCATTTTGGACGTGTCCGGATACTTTTGATCACTAGCGACCAAACCACTCAATCGATTTTCTCCTAATTTGATGTTCCCAAACCTATCTGGCTGCCCTTTAGTTTGAAACCGATATTTTAATTTTGGGGGTTACTTTACATGTACTCCCTTCACCCATTTTCAATAAACTGCCTCCACAGTCCTGCTTGATCCTATTGAACCTTTTGGAAGTTTCTGATTAATTTTCTTTTTGGTTGGAATAAGTGACGCTTAAGAGAATGGTATAGGCCTCATTTTCGTTTAAAACTCTTTATTTTTCGAATATTGCAAACATTTTCAAACATTATTTACGTGTTTCTACAATTACAATTATGAAGATATGTTTTTTCCTTCAAGAAATCTGTTAATTAATAAGTAGAATTTTTAGATTAAGAGAAGTACAATTTTTCGAAAAATTAGAGTACATTTCCCGTCATTTTGCGTGAAAGTATGTGCGAGAAGTTGTTCTGATTTAGCAGAGTAGTTTCCCTGGACACGTAGTTTACCTCCGCTCCGGCGCCTTCAACTCCTCATATATGTCACAGCCCCACCGCATGGTGGCGCCTCTACTGGTTAGCGAACCTCATTCGTATCTGCCACATCCGACTAGCTTTGCGGCTCCATCACCGCTACAACCCACTCAGCGTCTTTCACTATCTACGCCTCTTTGCCTTCAGCCTCTTCCTCTTTATGGACATTCTTCATTGCCACTTCTACTTCTAGGTGACCTTTGCAAATGGCCAACACCGTTGCCTTTATTGCCATCTGTACTATTGTCGTTGATTTTCCGTTACTTCCTTGTGTATTTATTGCTACCTTACCTTTGTGTTCCAATGCAACAGTTTTTATCTCCGCTTCTCGGTAGGTTCGCCACGTTAAATTTTTATTTCCTCACTTAGAACTCACGCTTCTTAGACGTAACCTCGCGCTTTGAAATACAAACCTACTTGTGACGTCCAGTACTTTTTTTAGAATAAATATAAATGGCCTTCACTATATTTTCGCTGGCCATGTTCTAATTCATGGTGCATCGGTGGCTCGGCATTAACTTGCGCTAGCTTTCTCTAAACACAACCCAGGTTAGATTCCTGGTTGCGGCCCAAATTAGTTGTGCGCTTTCCTTGCGATGTCTGTGTCTATTGCTGTGTGACGATGAGAAAGCTCACTTCTCAGGTTGAGAATCCCAGAAATACAAGCATCTATTACAATCCTACCTAATCTTCTGCATCTCTTATACTTTCTGCATCTCTACTTATACTCTTGCATATCGATCTATACCTCTAGAATCTTTGCTTTACGCCTCTTGCGGCTTTTTGTAGGGCTCCTACATCGCCTTACGCTACACTCTGCATAGCTTACCTTTAACTCGTAAATCTCTCACAGGCCTGCCTGATCTCTTTCTATTTCTCTTTCCGTCAACTACGCTTCTTGCATTCTACATATACATCCGATATCTTGTCTCCGCTCACCTGTAATCTCCACCTAACACTGCCATCTAATTCTGCACCTCCTCTATATCGTATACAATGCCTCCTGAAGCTATTAAATGCCTCCTGCATCTCCTCCAACGTCTCCTGTATTTCTTCCTATATCTTTTGCACCTTCTCCTAGCCTCCTGAATCTCTGGCGCTCCTCCGATGGCTGTCTCGCACGGCGGACGTCTGTTCGCCTGCGCGGCCTCGACTCGGATACTGAGCGGCTTTCGATTGTCTCACCCGAGAGAGCTCTCGTGCTGTCACTGACGTTGCATTTCAACGCAGAACCCTATTTCGGTTTGGCGTTGTTCGATGCTCCACCTCCCAACAGAGGAAGTCTCAAAAATGTGTTTTCATTGCCACGCTGGCTTAAAGTGCTGATTGTAATTCGCGTTCCAATGAAAAATCGAATGTGATCGAAAATAGGTATTTTAGGAGGGTGATGTTTTAACGGAACATTATTTAGAGGGTGACACTGTTAAAATTTTTATTTCCTAAATATAGGAGTGATTTGTCATTAATTTTAAAAAAGAGTGGCATACTGTAATTAATATATAAATTTTAAATATTATAAACAAATTACGCAGTGGAATTAATATTATGTGAGCTTTGTTTACCTCTTTCTTTACCTCTTGAATCTCTTACAGAGGCCTCCTGATATTTTCTTTTTTCCCCTGCAATTTTTTTACAGAGGAATAGCTTTTGAAAGGACTTGGGCAGTGGCAAATAAAGTTCTGATGTTTTTGTGACATCAAATAATAAAATTGAACTATTTATGAAGCAGTTGATCGTGGCGAGAAAATTATAATTTAATTTCTCGTAAAAAAATAGAACAATGGTAAATATTTTTAACGTAGGTCATGGCAATGATGCTTCGGGTTCTAAATTAACATGGCAAGATCACCTTCCTTAACAAATACAAATATAATACTTTATCTAAATCATATTGGCCGCACTAGAAGTTAAAGAGTTACATCTAACTAATCACTATTAGTTCTTAGGCTCGTTTGTATGAGTCTCAAAATTTGTGCTAGGAAATGTGGCCTCCAAAGCGTTCCACCGCTTCCGTATTGAGATGCGTGTGTGTGCGAACTTTGTGTGGATGTGTGTATGTATGTGTATATAGATGTGTGTGTGTGTTGTGTCTTAAAAGTGTAACAACAAACTTCGGTGTAGAGATATTGGTTTTAGCGTGAAGACAAGAGTTGTTCTCTTATAACAAAGTAATAAACATTGTTCATTATATTGAGGATTTTGTTTGCAATGATGCAAATAAGCGTTCTAATTTTAATACTTTTTTTAGCTGACATTTCAAGAATATCATATGTAAAATATGTTTCTGTAAGACTAGTGAGAACATACTATATAATAAACTACGAGAAAAACTGAATCCTGCGATTTATCACACGCACTTCGGCATCTTCTTTAAAGCCTGTCGCAGACACACGATCTCTCTCATCGACAATTTGATGCTCTCTAGCCATAAACGCCTCTAATTGGTCGGGTATGTGTGGTGGTACGCTTCTAGTTTGCCTAGAAATCACATCTTACAATACATAAAAAATTCAAAACAATCTACCTCCATTTAAAACATTGATTGGTTTTTGAGTACAAAACTCTTCTGTCATTTTTCAACATGAAGAAAATGTTGTTATTTTTGAACTTCGTTGATTTAAAAACAAATAGAACGTCCGTGTTTTAATGACAAGCGAGTGCCAAAAAGTTCGTTTACTCCACTTCAATTCGCGCGAAAAATTGAAAGAAAATCATCCAGCCTCCGGCCTTGTGTAGAGATGGCTTTTAGATCGTTATATTCCGCATAACTATTGTAAAATTGCAGATGTAAAAAAGTTATATTTTGGCAGAAAATGAATATTTAAATTTGTTTTCTTTCGCTATTCTGCACATGGGGGCATTCTGTAGAGAATCTCATACTTGGTAGTCCTGTGCACGACAACATGAAGTCATAAAAGGCAAAGCCCCACTGAATAGGCTACCTGCTCTGAAATAACTAGTTATTGTTTTGTTTTGAAAACAGCCAACATTTTGATGGCTCTTGGTTGTAAATACAGTTCTATTGTATATTTAAGTATAGGTTGGGTGGAGAAATGTGTAGCCATTAAAAATAATATGGAAATGTAATAGATAGCGATCCCTAGTGGATTGTAAATTGTAATCATCGGGAAGAAAAAAGAAAAAGGAAGGAAGTTAAAGAAGAAGAAGAAGTAATGGTTTTTGTTCCTAATGAAGCAACTTTTGTACACATTTATCCACATTAATTTTTTAAACGTTCGCGAGTACTTTAGCGGTCACGCGGGTATAATAATAGTCGTAAATGGTAAAATAGAAAAATCTAATTTGTAGTAAATGTAAGACCCACTAGAAACCACAACATTTAATTTTCGCCTGAAAATTGTAACGCAGTTTACGCGAATCGATGCACTTTATTATTGAAGTATCGTATGGTTATTGTTAACGTATTTATAGGGTATCTATTTATTGGTTTCTTGACAGAGTACGTAGCGTATATTTAAAACACCATTTTGTGTGGTTTTGTTCAAACACGATTTTTGTGTTCTGAAAGCCACTAGTTTCCTTTCTGAACTGAAGAAGGATCATAGGAGCTAGAAGCACGAGCAATGGTGCTCTACTCTCATCTCTGCGACAAGGCTGTTTCTCAAGAGCTTTCCTTACGGGCAACGCTTCTCTGCCACTCCCAGTATACTTCCTGTAACTTCTGTGAACCAACGCCTCCAAGGGTGGTGGGTTGGGAGAAGCTGCGGCAAGCAGATGGTGGGGAGAGAAGCTTTTCCGCATTACACTTTCTGCCTGCTAGCAGAAGGCAAACTGAACGAGTTTTATGTCTGTGCGTGTGTGGGGGTGTGTTTAATTGTCTTGTTGTGTATGCGCGTGTGTACATGTAACGGTGCAAGACGTACAGTATGTGAATGCGTGAGTAATTGCGTGTTACAGTGTGTGTGTGTGAGCGTATGTCGTGCGTATGCGTACGTGTGTGTGCATACGTGTGCGTGGCATACGTGTGGGTGTGCATACATGTTGTGTACGTGTGTGTGTGGTGCTACGTGTGTGCGCTGCATACGTGTGTGTGTGTGCATACGTGTGTGTGTGCATACGTGTGTGTGCATAGTGAGGTGTGCGCAATACGTGTGTGTGCAATACGTGTGTGTGTGCGTACGTGGTGTGTGTGCGTAAGCGTGTGCGTGCGTACCTGTGTGCGGCGTCCGTGCGTATGCGTAACGTGTGGTGTGCGTTTTGTGCGTAATGCGTAGTGTGTGTGCGTGAGCGCAACTTCGAGCAGCTGGAACGAAGAGAACACATTTGACCTCTTTTTTCGAAAAGAAACTGGTGTAAGACATAACGCGTAGTCGATATTCGGATCTTTGGTATCCCTAAAGGGAACAGGTAAGGGAAGAAACGCACAAGCAATTTCTCCATTCGTCTCAACCCTGGTGACAGCTATTCCTCAAGAACCTGTCCTTGGAGCTGGCACCCACTCTAGGTAGTACTTCATTTTGGGCCTTCCTGCCAGAAAGGCTACTCTACGTGTGTGTTTTTATGTGTGTGTGTGTGTATGAAATGGTGTGAGAGTCCGTGTTGTGGCAACGCGAGCACAGAGGTTCAGAATGTCTTCAACTTCATTTTTCTCACAAAAAAAAAAACAAAAAAAAAAAAAACACATTCGGTGTCAAAAAAGACGAGCAGCCTCCATTGGATGTTTTTAATATCCTGAAGGATATGAGAATCTGGTACCAACTGGAAGTGAAAGACGAAAAGCAGCCTCTCCACGCAGAACGTATCCCTTGCGCTGACAATCTGATTCAGAGCCGCCTTCAAAAATCGCTCACCATGCTCCGGCATTGGCTCGCCTTCCTGACAGAACGGTCTCACCCTCTCGGTACGTATGTGATACGTAATTAAACTTGTATTGTGTGCACATGTTGTGTATGCGTACGTGTGTTTTGTATCTGGTTGTACAAAAGATGTTGCTAAAATATTCAACTTTATTTTCTTTTCGGAAAAAGTGAACATGATTCGTCAAAGAAAACGTGTAACCTTCATTGGGATATGTTTGGAATCGTCAGGATACAGAATCTTGGCACAGGAAGGAAACCGAAGCCTCTGGCTTTTCATTGACTCATTCGCCGTCAGTGACCATCGCTTTATAAAACCGTACTCTAGAAGACCCGACATCCCTCCCTGCATTCATTTCAAGGCTTCCTGACAGAACGCCTCTCTATAGTTCATGTGTGTTTGAATTTAAATGTGGTAAATTTGGCGAACACATGTGTGTCATGCTTCCGCGGGTTATCTGTATTTGCATGAGTTCTTTATCGGCGTGCATGTGTGCTTTGTTGTATATGTTTGCGGTATGCGAACGCAGTGTGTGTGTGTGTGTTGTGTGTGTGTGTGGTGTTTGTGAATATGTGTGAGTGTGCATGTGTTTGCGCGAGAGATCAAAGATGAACAAATTTCCAACTTGTTTTTTCTCTGCTCTAAAAACTGAAAGCTTGATTCGCGTCAAAAATCCGTGACTTCTCATTGGATGTTTGATACCGCTGAGGATAAGAAATCAAGCTCCAGCAACGGAAAACACACGCATCATTCTAACTAGCTCGTCCTTCGTGACATCTGTTTTAAAAAAACCGTCGCTCAGAGACACGCCTCACCATTTCAGCATTCATTTCTAGCCGCTTCCTGCCAGAACACCCGTCCTATGGGTGCGCGTGTGTTTAATGTATACAGTGTAATTTGTCTCACTGTGTGTACGCTTCGCGGCATCTGTAATTTGTATTCTACCCTCTTATACGTATGATAATGCAAATGTGCTCGTGGATGAGCGTGGGCGCGCGTGTTGCTGTGTGGGGTTGAGAGAGTGGGCGGTGTAGGGAGCATCGCGTGGGAGAATGTGTGCGTATAAGGCCGATAAGCGTCGGCTGTCCCCCTCTGCCTCGTCAACGGCCTCCTCGCGGATGGCGTGCGCCTCGGCTGCCTGCTGGCTGCGCCTGCCTGCCGCAGGCGCCGGCGACGCTTGGGACTTTCCCCCACGCACCCACTCGCCCCACTACCGCATTACCCTCCACCGAGCGCACACGCACCGCATTCCCCGCCCCCGTGCGCGTGGCATGCGTAGTTTGAAGCGGAGCTGTTAGAAACGCGGTTGCGGTATTGACGACACGCGGCATGTATAAGGAAATAAAATCAAATAAGAAGTAACATAAAACAAATAAAATACATGAATAAATAAAACACTAATAAACAAACTATTATGCGTAGTGACATAAAATAAATGCGTAAATAAACATGTGTAAATAAAAGAACAGTTAGTTTAATGAACCAAAAATTAATAGTAATTAAAATATATTAACTTAGTAGCATACAATAAATCAATAAATTGGATTTCATAAATAAAAACACATTTCACTAAGTATTAAAAATATCAGTAAATTAGGATGCGTAAATAAGAAATATTTATTTAACGAAATAACAAAAGTAATAAGTAATAAAAATAATGGACTTGTCATTTTCATTGATTTTGCCGACTAGCTTTGCGGTAACCAATACCAGGTCTTAGTTAAATTCGTGGCTTGGAGATAAGAGCGATCTAGCGAGGCAGCGACGTATTCGCTATGCCGTAATTGCAAGATTTGCCAAGAACAGAGTTTTACTTCGCACACATACTGGGACGATTTAAAAGACACTATAACTCAATATTAGCCTCGACCCGGGACAAATCCATGAAGCTAGTACGTTGCCCATGAGCCTTATTGAAGCGTTAATAAGTAATAAGTATTTAATAAGTAAACTAATAATGGTAAAAATATTATTTTAAGCAAAACTCGAGGACGCGTACCAATTGATGTGTGTATGGATTCAACAGTAATAATGCAATACGTGGATGATAAAAGTTGACACAATGTTAACATGATAATATTGAACGTAGACCAGCGAAACACATGCAGGAATGCAAAAATCATATTCTTGGAGGGGCGAATTTCGGGAACGCAATGTCCATAACGTGTGTAGGATAAGGTCGTGAGATAAGAGAAAAAACCAGTTTATGAAAGCATAAGTGAGTAACTTTAAGCGTGTACAAAATCTTCTAGATATTAAAACACAGTGGCTTTAAGTAAACAGTGTTTAATATGAACATTTAAAATTGAATGTCAGTATCAAAACTGTGGTGAACAATGAAACGTGTGAGCGAAGTGAACAACGATTGCAAGAATGGTCACTGAAAATGATCAGTGGTTAATAATGAGAAGTGATTAAAATTCAGATGAGATGTGAGATGGAGTATTCAATGAAGAGTGATAAAATAGTAAGGATTGTAATTAACAGTGACTGAAAAAAGAAGTGATTAAAATTAATGGATATTAATTGAGCAGAATGGATGAGGTACTATTAATTTAGATCATTCTGATGCTTTCGTATGACGCAAGCGTTCCCAGAAAATGACGCTTATGAATGTAATTCCTTTGGTGAGGCCTCTCTCCCTATTTTACATACACATTTTTCTGTGAGAGACCTTGCTGTAGTATGTATGATGTTTAATTCTTAATCAATTTACGAAACGGTAGGAAAATAAAATATATATTTACTATTTGTTAGGTCTAATTATATATTAACGCATACCCATTAATTTAAATGAAGTATCCAACTAAGTATAAATCAACGCTTTTAATTAAAAAATAAAACAGAACTATTATCAATCTAATATTAACACCAAAACTGGCACAGTATTATTTGTAAACTTAAATAACAATACAAATGAGAATTAATTTAACAATTTTCACTAAAAAGTACTACCTAGGTTTTATGTTTATTCAGTTTCTAATACCAATAATCGCAATTTTAAAATGTTCAATTCACAGGTAATTTTCACTATAGCCTCCTCCAAAATTCTAGTTCATGTACTTTTCCGTAACATTTCTTCCTACGAATATAACGCGCAATTATATATTGCGTTTTTTACGATCAATTCTTAACATATTTAGCGCTACTCCAACTGAAATACTCGACTATCATTTAGTTTCTCACATCAGAACGTAGCATTTTTCTCTGAATTGCTGCTTCTGTTCGTCTTCTTACGTCGACAGCTCTATGAGATAGAAATTTGCCGACTTGTGATTTTTATTCTAGTAGATCGTGGTTGTACAAATGTTTATTTCAAATATGGAAGAAATATAACATCTAATTGTGGGACTAGTTACTGGAATGATGTAATAATAATACAAATAAAAGCTCTAATAATTAATTAAAATATAAATTTAATAAAATTTATAAAAGAATAATTTTATTGATAATATCTCAAAATAATCATCATAAATTGTCTGGAATATTTTGGTATGTATTATTTTGGTAGCAGGTTTGTCTTTATTGTTTTGCACCTTCGAATTCATATTGAAACAACAATGATGCTACATTTTTCCCTCGCCTGGCGTATGATACCTGTTTCAAAGCGGCAACGATATAGAGCAGCTTCTTTATTTTCAAATTGCCTGCAAAAAGCACGTCTCTTTTTTCTTCATCCGCGTGTGTCTCTAAGTCTCGATTTGCTTGAGGGCACGAAAGTTTTCAATGAGCGGTAAAGCGAAATACATGTGTCAACTGGGACTCGTCTACTGGAGGAACATGCTTTCTCTCTCTCTCTTCTCTCTTCCGCCTTTCACAGCCCTGATTCCTTTCTTGATCTTCACTCTTAAGCTTGATTCTCACCCTCAACTCTCTCTAAATAATTTCTGTATATCTCTTCGCTTTTTCTTAAACTAATTGAATCATTTAATATGATTTAGGATTTTATTTCCAAAACAAATATAATTTAGTCCAGGAAATAATTAGCCATTTAAAAATAACATTATTGAGAAATAATTTATATCATTAAAACTAGTGAAAGTGACACATATATAACACGGTAAATAAGTTTTCAAAGACTCTTGATAATCTTTTTCTTTTTTTAATTCTCTCATTTTCTTATAATGTCTATGTGCCTTTTCGTAATGTTTAATAAGCAAGCCATCTTTGAAGTAGGTTTGATTCCTTAACTTTATTAGGATTAAGATTACTTAGCTTTTTTAAGAACAAGCTCTTATAGTAATCTGTCATTGTAGCAAAAAGTATGTAAAAGTTTTTTTTAATTGGCAGAAGTATAATTGCACAAAATTGTGAGTATATAAATATCTAAAGCAGTGTACGTATTAATTAAATTGTGTGATATTTATTAGCACGGAGTTTACAGTCGAATACCAAGGTCTTTCCAGTAAGAGGAAAACATTGTGACAGGTACAATGTAATTGTAAGGACTATTTATCTCGACAAGGTGTGGCGTGCAAACTTTTCTGAACAAAAACCTTGCTTCCACCTCTCCGCACAATAAATCGCTGAAGGCGAAAGGCGTCGCAGTGAGTACTGATGAACTTTCCAAAAACACTTTCTCTGGCAGGAAATTTTAAAAAAATCATTTGGAAGGCGAGAACTCCCATAACTATATATATATATTATATATTATATATATATAATATATATATATATATATATATATTGAAAGAAATGAAGAACGTTTCTTGTTTAGAAAATTAAAATTGGATCACTAATTATAATAAAATAAAGTATGGAGTTGACAGCGCAGTTAACGCCGCGCCGCCACCACGGTCAAATCGGGGGTAACGGACGAGGCGAGTGAACGGTGTGGAGAGTAGTGCGCGGAGAGGCCTCGAGTGAAGCAACGGAACGGGGGCAGTGCTGGTCAAGAGATTATTGTCTTGTTAATGCAGTTTGCGACTGAGTGTAGCCGCTGAGTTGTGGAACAAGAGGTTGATAAGGGATTAAATCGGAATGATTAGTGAAAATGGAATTTTTGGTCACTGCAGAACTGATGAACAACCAATATAGACAGGATAATCGTGTGGCGGATGGACAGTGTCATATTTCGGCCTGGTATATATATAAAGTGGACATTACTGGTACGGACAATCCGCGCAAAGTGGAGAAAGGTCGATGAATAAGACTAGAACGCGACGAACATCAATCAGCGTCGGTGCGTTCAGTACCGTGAGGACTTATTCGTAACCGCGCTGGGGTGGACCCGGCGAATTCATCGGTCGTTACTTGGGCACGAGGAGTTGGTCGGGCGAAGGAGGGCGAATTCCGCCGGACTTCGGGGCGAACCGAAGATGCCGAAGACCGGCGCGTTGCCACGAGCCCCGGGGGGGTCCCGCCCTCCCAGAAAGGGGCCCCCCAGAGGTGTTTTTAAAACATCAACGGTAAAGCGCTGAACCGTGGCGCTGGTTTCAAAGGCCTGCGCATTGCGATTTGTAATACTATTGTAAAGTGTGTTTTCTGATCATGTAAATAATTTAAATGTGCAAAAGAATTTTATAACGATTATTTTCCTATGCTGCGCCAAATTCTGGAGACCCTTCATAAAATGTACCTGTCCTTGGCAATAATTTATTGTCGTGAAAGTACCGCTTCCAGGTACGTCACATATATATTATAGGTATTATATACTATTATTATATATATATATATATTATATATATTATTATATAATATATAATCATAATCGTTTTTGGAAAGTTTGGGCGTAATATTTCAGTTTTTGACATAACAACAAACGCCCAGATATTTTCCACGATTTTGTAGTTGTACGTCTTTCCTCCGGAGGACACAGATGAAATTCTTCTTTTTAAAACTTTTTTAACTAATCACCACATTTACAATATTCCTTCTAATTGATAAATTGTATGTATTACATATACTGGGTTACCTAACTAAGAATGAAACTGTTTATCTGCAGGAAACTCTCCAACGAGAACGTCGGGTTTCTAACGAAGCGTTGCAAAGGTAACGGGTTTGGATTTTTTAACTTTGGATAAGCACTTGAAACTACGAAACTATCATTAAGGATTAAAGAAAGTTTCGAGTATAAATATGCCTAACGATGAAAAATGTTATTTCTTAATATGGCCAAAAAACAACAACATTATTGAAGAAAATACTGCTGGGTTTCATCACACGAACTCGCTCCATTGATTTAACTTTTGCGGTGTTTAATAATCATTTTTCCTGGGAATTGTTCATTTCATTTAAAATGGGAATGGAGAGGAAGGATAGTTCTTCTTTTGCAAATCCATAAGAATTGCTGTATGAAGATTGTGCGATCTCTGCTTTATGTTATAATACAGTAACTTTCGCAAATTAGTGTTTTACCACGTGTTTTGTAACAGATTCTTTATTTCTAAATTGCTATTTTAATGTTATTTGACAAGTTATGTTAGTGGTGGAAAAAGGAATTTTTCGGTTTTGAAAGGCGACACTTTGGTCATTTGGACGCCATCAACTCTAATGTTTAGGTTTTCGAGATTTGCATGTGGTCGTACTATAGGGGTATACATTCGATATGTTGTTAAAAAAAATAATTTTTGATAACAATTTTCAAGCATGAAACTAAACACGACATGGTCGGATTGAAAGTAATATTTTCATTGTATTTGAATTACATTAATTTCTATTTCTGATTAGATATTATTGCATTTTTAATGGCTAAAGGATTAGTGGACACGGCCCAAATTGTTTGAAAACAGGCGGCTGTGATAATTTAATGATTTTTATCAACGAGAAGCATAAACACAATAAAGTATTGGAGAAAGTAAACTCTAATGCGTGAACATACCGATGTGTATAAAATTGTGTTGAAAAAATATTATAAATGAATATTTGTATTCATTGTCTTTGCACTTTTCTCTTTAATTTAGCATATTACATCAATTCGGCCATATATAACATACATCAGGGATTAGAGTGTTTATTAATACTTTATTGAAGTTTGTAGTTGAGTTCAGAAAATAATATTTGTTTTATAGATATTTGACACAAAAATTCCTTTCAGCCTTTTAAGAGGTAATCTTTCTCAGGCGTGTTTTTAATTCTATGAGCATTTATCAATAATAGGCATTTTGGAGAAACAATTAAATAACTAAAAATAGCTTATTTTCCTTGGAAACGTTCCATGAATCCGTTGCTTCTGTGGTCATCTTTCAGTTTTTGTGGTTGAACATTTTCTCTTCGTACACGCATATACTTGTTTTCAACGGGTAAATTGTCTCTTCTAACTCTTTATAACAGCGATTCTCTCTGTAGTGGTTGCCCGCCATAGGTTGGGAAGACTTTCTTAACAAATCTATAACATTTACACGTTTCGTTGTATTTTAGGAATGGGGCGCAAAGTTGGAGATATGCGTAAACACACTTTCTCATCTCAACTACGTAAAACAAATTACGTGACTTCTACTCTTGATTGGATTGCAATGAGATCTACTACTAATGATTCCTACTTTTTCTCTAGAGTTTCTCTTCTGCGGCTGAGGTAGCTTGAATTTTAAAAAAGGACGCTTTTTATTAAACCTGGCTAGCAGTGTTAAGCGTTATTCGGGTCCTATATTTTATTGACGCATATTTTCTTCTAATTTGTTTTCAAACCTTTTTTTAAGTTCTTCAGAGTTCTCTTTTTGCTTTTCTTCCATATAAATGTTGATTATCTAACACGAAAAGTCATGTTCTTGTACAGTACTTTCTACTTTTTTCAGACAAGTTTTACGTTAGCTTGATCTTTATTTTTTGCATCTGGTTTTACCCTGATCTCAATATAACAATCAAGTTTTAACTGGCGTGGGTCATAATAGTCGGCATTGCAGTTTTAAGTTTTTAGAAGAAGTCTAGATTACCGTTTTCTGTATATATATAATGTATATATAAGACAATTACTTATGCAGGTTAATTATTAGCTAATTTGGTCTTCCTGTAAACAGAAGTGAGTTTATTCTTTTAATGACTATCACTTAATTATCAAAATTTACAAAGACTATTTACACATAACATTTTGCTTTTTACTTGTAAAACAGGAAACGACAATTAAAGCTAACTTACTGCTTCTCTGTTTCTGCCACTTACTTTAATTAGCAATGTATCTTTCTCATAACTTCCTTCAAGCTTTACTCATGCGTATTTAAATATCTTTCAAACATCAACCACACATTCATTAGCGGTCCTAAGTCTCAACGCACGCACACACTTCCCTTAAGCACACGCCATAAGCTGGGAAGCGGGACATGTCCAAAATAAAGAAATATTATTTTCTTTACAGATATCCTACATTTTATTAAATGCGATTAAGTAATTACGACAAACCTAAATCAATAATCAAATATTTAATACCATTTTAGTTCGATTTTGAAAATTGCAATTTAATGTTAAAAAGAGGAAGTAATGGAACAAGTTTAAAAAAATGAGTCTTTATGAAAAATTGTTTCTTCAAAAAATAGGCAATATTTAAAACATATTTCAAATGCGTATCTGTGGGTTTAAAGCTGTGATATACAACATCTTTTGACTTAGAATTTTTCAGTTTTATAGATTGCGTCGAATCTGCCAGAGAGAAAGAAACTATAGATATTTTTTCCTTTTACATGACACATTTTTTCTTTTACACAGTATGACTTGAGATCGTATCTTGTTTTAGGGACTTTGTTGGATAGACGCTTCGCAGAATTGTTTAGAAGCTAAGTCGGTAAAAGGAAATGTTACGTTTTCTGTCTGCATTCAGAAAAAAAAATGAGTGCTTTGAATTTATGCGATAATTTATAGGTCTGCAAACTCTGTGTTATTTATACTCTGAAATAAAAAAAGGCAGATCAAAACTGTTTATGCAAATGGGTAGTTTTGAATAAATTATTCTTTGCTTTTATATCATCGACTGGAAAAAAATTAGACAGAGTCAAGTCTCTTACTGCGATGTAGGTTTGCATAAAAAATAATGAGCTGGAAAAGTAATATTTTTAGCCAAACATCCAAATCATGCTTTTTGCTTTTACATGTTTTTTTTTCTTTTTCCTAATTGCTTAGTTGGAAACGGAAAATCGCTAATTAAGTATTCGACGAATTCAGTAACTAAACTCTAAATATCTTACTAAAATTGATTTTTGTTCACAATGTGATATCTTTATTCAATATTTAATGATTGGCATGGATATTCAAACCATTTTGTGTTTTAAGAATCGCTCTTCGCTCTTGCATGTATGAAATTATTGCCTATGTGAAATAACACAGATGTATTATTGAGACATAGACTCTACGAATGTTTCGGAAAGCGGTTCACAGCTCTCGCACACACAAAAACGACTAGCTTTATTTCACATTCGTAGGTCTATGTTCATCTCCTTGGATACAATGTCAATATTCTTCATTCATGATATTTCAGTTCAGAAAAATTTAATAAAACCTTTTTTTTTATATTTTTTAAAATTATTATTCGAAATTCTTTGTGATTGTGTATGTCAAGTCAGTGTATTTCAGAGAAATGAGACAACTTTAATTAATAATCAAATTACACGAGGATTCATACTGGGAAAGGGCTGCTTTCATTACCTGTGAATGGCTAAAAACGTTAATACAAATTTTGAACACATGCTAAGTTACGCAGAGTTAGTAGCCTGGCATTTTAACAAAATTTGGACAAGCGGGGTGCACACGCACATCTTTATTGTATCATAAAATACACACACATACACATACACACAACACGGTAATACCGCTACTAGCAAAGAGCTTCTATCTGTGTATGTACAATTTCCTGCTTTACATTCGACTGTAATCTCACATATTAATAAACTCAACAGTATACTCTTGATGCCAAAATCGTCAATCAACATCAATTTTGTCAGCTAATAACTGACCCTATTTACAGAGTAAAGCTCTCGTTACGTAATTTCAACGTGACGACAATTGGCTCGAGGCAGTGACGTAAGAGTTTAGTCAGGCGCGTCCTGTGGCGGAGTTGAACGAAGCTCGCAGTCCTAGTGAACGCTTGGGTGGCGGGCTTAGCGAAAAGGGCGTAGATTTGGATGTCATAACACTTCAGCCGTTTGCCAAACGAAATATTCGCTTCCTGTTTGCATCTCTCCTTGTCCTTGTTTTACCGCGCTTCACTTCAACACGCCACATGTCTCTTTTTGGGACGCCTTCACAAGCCCCGTCTCCTGGCAAGCAAGTAATGGGCCTCGCAATACGCAATGTATGCGGGATGCTTATTTCCCCTTAAACATATTTTTGTCCACCCAGCCCCTAATTTCTACCTTTTATGTAAAGTCTCTGAACATTATTTATCTTATACAAGATAATTGATACGTCATACCCACGTTAGATCACAAGTTCATTCAACGTCAAAAGTTTCTAGCTAGCCAAGAAAATTTGTTGTCGATGATGACAGTTTAATCATGAACTATCATGATCGCACGGGTTACGCAGAAAGATTCGGATGTAGTTTAAGGAAAATCAGCCAAAACGTTTAGAAACGAGTTGCACATCGTTGAGTCTCGGTTACCTTCCCCATATTCAAGGATATATCATTTTGTTTCAATTTTGGCGCGTCGAATGTCGCAGCCGGTAAAACGCAAAAGTCTTCTCAGCCTTCGTCCTGGTCTTTATGATTTTAGACGCCTGTGTGTCATGATGACTTTTGAACACACTCGACATCACAGCGCTCACATTTTTCTTGGCAATGGACTTTACAAGTATTTATCGAGCGATTGTTTACTGTAATGCGTAGAGTAAAATATAAAAATGTTCTGAAAAGATCCGATTATATTGAAAGAATGAGAATTTGTTTTGGGGAATAGGTTTTCACATCACCCACCCCACCTTTTGTTTGAAGTTTTTTTTGAACTTAAACGTTATTTTGAATAACTATCTATATTAATTTCTTATGGACACGAAATATTGAAGTAAATGTTCAACTCAAGTTATAGTAATAGTAATAGAGTACATTTATTTTTATGCCAACACATTGTCAAATCGAACTTGAGGATTTCACAAGAATGTTGTGAATTTTGCATTGACAAAACATGACAAAATATAGTCATATCTTGTATGTCTATACATTTACGGAAAAATTGTAATTTAAGTCACAATAATGATTAATTTATTATTCATTTTGGAGTTAAAATACTCAAGGATAATTTCATAGTGTTACATACTTCAAAGAAAAAAGTTGTTCAGAAACTCTGCTAATATACTGAAAATAAATACTAATTCTCTTTTTACAATAAAAGACATTGAATCTTTCGACATGGAAGTATTTTTAACGCCTGGAATAACTCTTCAAAGACGTTTTGATCCAATTATGATAAAAAAATACTACGATGTCTAATACATAAGTAATGATAATTTGATTCATTGTTAGTGATTTCCGGGGCGCGACACCTACTAGGTGTTCATCTCGTATAGTGTGTGTGATCGATCTCATTATTACTCATGTGCCGGGTGATTTTCACGCTGGTGGAGATTCCGGCACAGAACTACGGTGGCGAGATCTCGACTAGAGCGGTCTTACCTACCAGGTATCTCCCACCAGCGTGCACCTCCCAAACAGGACAAGCTATAAGCTTGTAGTTGTAAGATGTGAGGATAGACACAGAAGAGGAAAAAAAGATCGCGGCTCGCTCACACTCGCGCATCTTCGTCTACGCGCATTGCGCCTACATTCGCCTGGTATTTGATCAACGAAACTTTGAAAACTATCAAGGTCGGAGGCAGCTGGACGCTAGAATTCTCGCACAGACAGAGCTGAGTCGACCTGACTTGAAAAACCTGTCGAAAATCCTGCCACTGTCAAGGACGTGAACCTAGGAACCACATGGTCGACGCTGCAGTGGACATTACATATGCTCTGAGCCCCTCTACACGTGAAACCTAGTACATAGTATTGGTAGTTTTGAAAAGTAATTGTAATAACCACACAAGTTAAGGCTGACATGAAAAAGGGAAATGCAGTAAATTCCTGTGCTTTAATAGAATGTTCCTTCTATTATGTATCTGTGGGCCACTGTTTTTTTTTTTTTTTTTTTTTTTTTTTTCAAACTGATTCTCAATATTCAATAATAACAAATAAAAGGAAATATACATTTTTTAAGCATGTGCCTGTGTTTTCGCAACACATGAAATTGAAATGTGAACAAAGTAATATATTATTAAACTGTTTATATGATGTGAAACTGAATCATTAGTACAACATTCGTCCACGATGTTTCTCTTCAAAATAATACCTTCATGAACCAAAAACGTGGTCTCATTACCTGAAAAATACTTTCACTTGCTCTGTTTAGTAGTTTTGTTTTTGAGGGAAATAAAAATATAATTCACTTAATTTAATTGTCGAATTAAATGCCTTACAAGTTGTTTATTGGTGTCCGTTTCGTGGCAGTTAAAATTGCCTGTTCAGGAATGTTTTGTTCTCGTGATCAAAAGGGGCATACATTTCCAGGAAAACTTCTCAAGTCTTCGCTTCATCTTTTCTGAGAAGGTTTTTGACAGGCACAAGCGTTCGCTCCTGCTCCCGAACACTTTTATTTCCAGCGTTCCATATTAGAGTCCACACAATTTAGAGAAATAACGCAATTGGTTAGCTCGATAAGAATTATGAAGTAGAAATTTACTCTACGCACACACGCACACTCTCACTCTTTTCTCTCATCACTACACATTAATTATATGAAGAATGAGTTAACATTTTCGTAACGCAACTTGAAATGGTGGGTCCATAAAATTATATTCCGTTTAAACAGTGACCTACACGCTCAGCACTCGTTTTGTAATTATGGCTTTAGTTTCAGGCTTAATTTATTTCTAATGGTGATATTAAACTACCTGAAAATATTAAATAAACAATGGTGAAACTCTGATTTAAATGGAGTGGTGCTATTTCTGGCATGCACTGCTATTTTCGCAGACGAAATAGAGACTTGTAGGAACTGCACTTCCTTACTTCGTGTTAATATTAAAATAACTTTCAATGTTTGTATCTTGATCTTTAACCAATATGCAAATAACCTACTCTCTTTGTATTATTACCCACATAAATGAAATTGGCAGTTTGTTTTTTCTGATCGACCTACAAATTAACTTTACTGCATTCTTCTGCTCTTACGGAGACAACAATCATGTGATGTATTTTTTATCGAATAAGGATTTTTTGAACGAATAGTTTAAGCATTCAACTCTATGACATCTGAAACATCGACACGGGCTGTCACTACTGAGAGACCTTCTTTCAGCCATCGACCAATCTTGCGACTTCTAATAATACGTTATGCCCGTTTATTGGATAGTTTCTGCTCACTCAAATTTGCACAAGATAGAGTACTACAATCTAATTTCCGAAAAATTATTACTAAATAAAACAGTTGGAATTTGAATGGTAAGAAATCAATAAGTGAAATAAGAAAAATGAATCGCACAAAGACACTGAAATATTTACTACGTGCAAGTATTTTAACAACTGCTTTTGATTTTATGAACTTATTATAACTTTGTATGGTTTTTTATTACAACGATATTGGTTTAGGCTGTTTCGGAAACACAAACTCAAAAATCATGTAGTTTCAAAAATTGATGTTTGTTACAAGACACAAGCTCAGTGGTACCTGAAAGCATTGTTACGAATTTGAAATGAAATTGTCATACGAATTTATTTGGCTTTGTTCGTGCAAAAATCAGTTGAAACACTTCCGCGACGTTTGTGAAAGACTGTATAATTTCTTACGTTGGCTCGAGCTCCGGAATTCTATCTTCACCTTTTTCAGTAGACGACCTCTACCTTCTACAGTAGGCTACTTCTCTTTAATGTCATTCTGGGTACACACAGTGTAAGCGTTAACTCATTGGACACATTCAAACTCTCTCGTAAAAAGACACAACATAATTTATATCATAAACTCTATATTGTTAAAGTCAAATAAGAGAAAATATTTAAGAAATAGCTCTCAGCAAGCGAATGATTTTAACTAATGCAGTTACATCGCCGTCAGGATTGCTTTCTAATATCTTACATTACCTTGCGTCGAAACTATTATCATTCTTCATATTTTTATAATATTAGATTAATCTGTTTTTCCAAAATCAGTCTAACATGTCAGATCAAATCTGTTAATGTTAAAAACCATTCCGACTGATCTTAACTTAATTCACACTGTTTAATTCAAATAAGATCTACATACAAATTGAATATTAACTTATAGTTCCCTAGCTAATTACATATATTTGTATTTAAAGTACCCACTTCCTTCTCACTCCATAACATAAGGACACTTTAATTTTCTTTGCTCTTTTTGGGTCAATCTCCTTAAATATCGCCTCCGTATTGCCTCTAATTTCACAGCAGCCTATTTTTTTATGTAGAAACTGTTTCTTGCTAACATTTTTTCACAAGAACCAATTGGCAATTCATTTACAAATAGTTTAATTCTAACGCATCAATAAACTTCACGTCAACTCCTTATCCTGTTAAAATATTTAGTTTAAAGACTCTCCTCCTCCGCACCCTCAAGATCCATCTACGCGGCGGCCCTGCACGTGCCGGACATCTTCCTGTCTCTCCGCTTCAGCCTTGGCTTCGTTCTCGCGTGGGAGAGCCTCGTGACACGCGTTCCCTCCTTCATCTGAGAGAGAGAGAGAGAGAGAGAGGAAAGAGAGAGAGAGAAGAGAGAGAGGGAGGGAGGGAGGGAGAGAACCAGCGCTCTTCGAGGTGAGACATCGGCTCTCATTAATTCGTGAATTGAGCGATAGCACATGCCCTCGCCCCGCAGCGCCGACCGCGCCTGGCACCGCCGCGGGCGACGCGTCGCCCCTTCGCCCTTCGCCCATTCACCTTCTCGGCCCCCAAGCGACCTCGGGTGCGAAAGCGCAGCTCGCGCTCGCGACCACGCGCGCCACGAAACGGCCTAAGGCGCTCGAAACATGAAACCGGAGAAGGTGGCCCGGGAGTCACTGATGACGTCTGAGGGGAAGTCCCTGGAATTACGCAGAAACACGGCGATAGCAGGACTCGTGGCACTTGTAAGATAGCTAGGTAAAGCTAGGCTGCCTCTAGAAGCTGGGCGCACCGGGTGACGAGCGCAGTGGTGGAACGTGGGACGAACGGCTACGATGCTCGAAAATGAAACGGGAGAGGTGGGCCCGGGTGTCAACTGATGAACTTGAGAACGGAAATGTCCTGGGTTCGAGAGAACACGTGGCCGGATTCTTTGACACTTGGAAGATAGCTAGGCTTAAAGCTAAGCTGCTAATAGAAGCCTGGGCGCTCCGGGTGACGAAAGCGAGTCGAGCGATAGCAGAACAGTGGCACAACGGCCCTAAGGTGCTCGAAATCGAATCTGGAGAGGTTTTCCGGGAGTCAACTGATGTCCCGTGCAGGACCTATAGACGGGAAGTCCTGAGTTGCGAGAATCCGACGAAGCAGCATTCTTGCACACTTTGGAAGATAGCTAGGTAAGCTAGGCTGTTATAGAATTCTAGCGGCTGCTTCTCTGAGCTGGTAGTTTTTCTGTGGTTTTGCCGTCAATCATGGTGAAATGTCGCAGAGCAACATCAAAATGGGCCACGCACGATCTTTCGTCCCATTCTTTCTTTTATAATATCCTTTTACTTAATAAACTACACGTTCATGCACTACACTACAAGACATGCTGGGAGACTTGGCGGTAACTTAGTAGAGCTCGTCCGATTGGGGCAATGCCTCGCTACTTTGGTTTGGGGTAAACCGCCTAGCCGGCGTAGGTCGGCGTCGAATTCAGTATCTAATAGGGGAATGTCAACAGCACCTCTGAGAGCGGAACACCGCTCTCACTTACGAGACTAATAACCTAGCAGTTGACGCGCCGGAATCATAACCATTTCAGTCGAAGCAGGGAGGTACTTAGTGTTTCCGGACCCATGCAACTAGCTGAATGTCACTTGTCAGTGACTTGTTGTAGCACGTAACTCACTCTATAGAGAATGGTGGTGCTACTTCTCAAGCTAGAAGAAAAATATAATTTCTACCTATTTCGCTTGCAGGAATTTCGTCTCTCAGGTCTCTCTTTTCAGAAGGGGAGCGAGAGTAATGCGAAGAGAAAACTCTAAGCTCCAGATTGGTCACCTGACGTCCTGTGGTAGTGTAGTGGCATTAAGTGTGGTCAGTTTAACGGGTGACGAAGGGAGGAAGGTAGAAGGAAGAAAAGATGTTTCGTGGTCTGTGGTGGCGTGGCTTGCCGTGTTTAGATTTCAGTTGTTAGATTTCATGCTCCGGCATTTGTCTGGCGTTGGCATAGAGAAACTTAGATGCAGTGAGCCAGGAGAGCAGCTGGCATAATTTTTCACCACATCGCAACTTTAGCGGATTCAGAGAATTTGTTTTCATCAAAACTAATACACTACATTTACATGTAATTATTTCTATTAAAAAATTAAAGTTTAGTTATTGTTGCAGAACCGACAAATGAATTATTTTTATGTATGGTGGGCGAAAATTTCTTTTGAATATGAAGCTACGTGAATTTCTTTGCTTCTGCACTTTAGTTTTTCTAGAGTCCCTGCACGGGACGACTTGAAGTTAATATTATTTTTATTCCTATCTTCGCGCAAGTAGGTTTGGCTTCCTCAGGATTTGAAAAATCAACCCTGCGTCTTCATACAATGTTCAGCATACAGAAACATCAATTGTGGGAAAATTATGTTTAAATACCCTAGTGGACGCGGCAATGCTTCGCCATTGCCAATGTATTGACACTTCACGTGCTAGTGGTCACGTGATTGTGAATCACGTTTTATGCTTACGATCTGCAAGTAATTTGAATAGGACAGCGTCTATGTACAAAACGCGTAATTAATAACGCAAAAATGTATTTTTGGAATATTATAATAAACAAGTTTCTAAGCAACAAAAATGAACTCACTTCGGTCCATTCTACGCAAAACGCTGGAAATATACGCTCTTTAAATATGACCACTTATATAAAAATATGAATTATGTTGAAAAATGCTCAGAATATGCACTAATGGAAAAAAATTGGCCTCATTTTATTTTCATTTTGGTGGTAGGTTAAGGTATATGCAAATTCCTTTCGAATGTTTACTCATTAAAGTGAGGTCATCGCTATGAATGTTCCGTGCGTAGAACTGAGTAAATGGTTACTACATTAAACACTCTATGTGAAAGTACGTGTCAGTGTTGCCGTTTGCGATGCATTTCGCAGATTTTTTTATAATTACTCAAAAGAATGCCCGGTAAGGAATGTTATTATATGCCATTTAATATCATTGATCCTAAAAAGATTACTACGTATAGAATAAACAGAAAAAGATAGATTAACCCGTTTAACTTCTTCAAAACTTAAAGAAAATATTCTCAAGGAGGTTTTTCCTCAAAGAGGGAGTAAACTATTTGGACTTTTTTAGCTCACAAAT
>BOPP01000067.1:6089388-6125205 GCA_017312745.1 Gryllus bimaculatus | reverse complement strand
GTATATATATACAAACTAAGGCGCAAGGTTTGCAAATAAATGCATCTGTGATATGTTAAGGAAAAGGAGTTTCGCATTTAAAATGAGTTATTGTTGTTCATTTTATGGCGCTCATGACCCGTATTCTGGTATGGCTGACTGAATGAAGAGACGTGTCCCTTCAATCCACTTGTTTTCGGAAATGCTCCGGCAGCTGGTGGCCCGCCAGCTTATATATTTGTGTACGGGCAAATAGTCTGATTATGCATGGTATATTTATATATATTTGAGACTTTTAATTTTGTTTTCAGACAATGTTTTTCAAGGAAGTGTAAATATGAAGTTGGGCAATTTTTTGGATTGTGTTGTGCTTAATTCTTACAACATATTTTGATAGAAACATAACAAAACCACAAATATTTTTTTCTTTGGACTTATCTGGGATGAGCTATTGTATATATATATTGTTTATTATATATATATGTATGGGTATAATGTTCTTTGTATATTAGTGTATTTTGTCATTTTGTATTTGTTGTTGTTGTTTTGTTAGTAAAGTGATTGAAATGTTGTACATGTTTGTGAAAAACACAAAGACGTAGAACAAGAGTAAAACACTCTAAAATAAATCGTCTATATTAATAATATGGATTAGAGGGTCTTGTTAAACGTACCAGGGCGTCCAGATGACTTAACTTGTCATTTAGATTACTTTTTCAAAAAGTATTTACTTTCTAATAGAAGATATTCTTGCATTATTGGGCATAATTTCTGTATTTATGTTCTAGAGTAGAAGGTTCCTATCATAGTATCGTAGATTATGTATGAAAATGGCGCGTTTTTTCTTTTGAAAAGCGCAGTCTTAAGATATATGGGGTATATATAGGTTTTCTTCTAGAGTATTCGGTTTTATAGTACTGTATTATTAGTATATTTGTATATAATGTGAAAAAAATGTCTAAGGTGGCAATAGTGGGTTGAAAGTGTAAAAGCTAGCCTATAACCTAAATAGTTTTGGAAATTACTAGTCTTAATTATAATTATGTGTATTATTTAATGGTTTTATTATCTTCTCTATTTAATTCTAGTTGTTCGACAAGTGATAATATAGTATATCTATTTGATTTGATGTTATTGTCTTCAAAAAATCTGAAAGTTCTTCAGTGACGTTCCAGTTTGATGCGTATAATCTGCACATCGTTACCAACAATAGGGTTATAGTAATGAAAAGTGGGGTTAACTATCCTCCGACATACTACAAACCTAGCGGGCTGATGTGGCTCGTGGTTCCAATTGGCTTTGGGATTGCCAAACGTTCGGCCACGACTGTCGGTGGTGCTATCTCTAGATGGGCGAGGTTTCCGGGCGAAGTGTCGGGCGCGCTTGTGTGTTGTTTGTGTTTGTACGACGGCGGCGTTGGTCCTGCCTGCTCACACTACCTTGGTGTCCGCAAAGCAATTGGACCACGGCCCATCAGCCGGAAGACATGATGAAATATTGACATGGGCCGTGAAAGCCTACAATGCTTGTTGTTAGTATTTTATTATGGTGGTATGTATATGTTATAAGAAGGTAATTTTTCTTATGTATGTTTGTGTTGTTATGTTTTTGTTAATGTTTGCAAGTTCGCTGGATTATCTGTTTTTTGATAACATAGGATTGATTTTCCCTCCTACATAATCGTAACCTATTGACTAGAATGGAGGACAGTTGCATTAGAACATATGTAGGGAATTTTTTATTACATTTTAGTTCGCGAAATATTGAAGAACGCAATATTTGGTCTCTTCATTACATGTCTTAACTACTATGTTTCAGTTCAAAGGAATATAATTCTTTACTCAATTTCCAATTTATGCCTTCTAATTTTCGAACTTTAAATGCTGTCATCACTTTACTTAATCTATTTAAATCCTTATAACCTATTGAATATCACAAAAAAAAGTAAATTTTAATTGCAGGGGTCCCTACAGTTTTAATTCGATATACCTGAAGAGGAAACTCGAGACTGATTTCCTATCGCGGGATATTAGTATTGATGTTCGCTTTTCAATGGGACAAATTGCATTCTGTGTCGTCCACATGGGAATCGTTAGAAAGCAAGATTTTTATTTCGCACTCATTTTATTATTCGGACTGATCGTCTCGTCGTAGCTTGCGCCATATTCACAGCTCGGTGTGCTTTTTCCCGCATATCGCCTCCGACATTTCGTGCTCCACTGTGTCCTATTTCGCGTTCGCCTTTTGAACAGCAGTCAGGGTATGTTGCTATCATTACCTCGCCCTTAGCGCATATAGCTAATCGCTTCGCTTCTCACGGTGTAGTATGATGCTTCCAGGTGTTCGAATTATAGATCGTTGCTAGTATAACGCGTACCGCCAACGAGGGTCCTGTCAACGACGGGGTCAACGACGCTCTGTCAACGGACGGCTCATTATCAAACGTCGAACTCTGTCAACGACGCCTCCGCAAGTGACGGCTCTGTCAACGGAGGCTTCGCGAACGACGGTTTGTTCCGATGGGTTGTACGCGGGTCTGTCAACGACTCTCTGTCAACGACTGGCTCTGTCAACGCGGCTCCGCCAACGACGTCTGTCAACGACGGGTCTGTTCCAGACGGCCTTGTTTCAACGACTGCTTGTCAATGGGTCCGGCCAACAGGGCGGCTCCTTCAACTGACGGTGCCTCGTGTGTTATTGTTAAGTTCGTTGCTTCAGACGGCCTCGTCCACGGCGCTTTGTCAAACGACGGCCTCTGGCCAAGACAGTTCTGTCAACGTATTGTTTCGTCATTAGAGGTTTCGCCAACGGGACGGGTCTGTGAACGATCGGGTCCTGTCAACAGACGGCGCTTCTTGTCAATGACGGCTCCTGAAGATTGGTTTTGTCAAGTCGGTTCGACTTATTAAGTCACTTTTGACGCCCGCCATCGACACTTGCTCTTACCTTGTCTGCTATCCTGTTCCCTTCCACCTACGGACTGTACTCGTAGTCTTTTGTCAATATCTGTGGGTGTCTTCTGTTTTCGGAGTCTAGGTTTGCAGGCCTGACTGGTGGATTTTAGATCCCTGTCTACCTTGAATCAACTAGAAAGTCGGGTTTTATATAGTGAAACAAAATAGGTTTTCACAGGTCGTTGCACTTCACTCTAATCTAACAGAAAACGTAGACAAACAAAATATAATTAGTTATGTCACATAGAAGACCGCCTGGTTAATTAAACAAAAGTAATATTAGCTTTGTGCTATCTATGTGTTATGCGTCAGTACTGGGGAGGACGTTGTCTGTTGACTTGGTGTGTATGGAAGTGTTTGTGTTAGTGCAGCACTGCACGGTGTTGGAAACCGGCGTCGGTCAGGAGTGGCTATGCTGTTCTACACTGGTGCTTGGTGTTGTACTGTTATGGACGACTCTACAGGTGAGATAATTGATTGGATGAGGCAGCACTGGGGTGGGCGTCACAGGGTCGGAGGTGTGTACTCAATCCAGTGTACGGGGAAAGGGGCTTCGCTGGGTGAGGGGGCTTATCTTACGACCTCTGAACCCGCAGCGCACGGTTTCGATCCCGGGCTAGTCTGCTGGATTTCAAGGGGAGAACGTCACAGAAGCCTATGGTCTGGTCTTGGTGGGGCATGAAAAAACTCCTAGTGTATGCTCGGCTATTTAAAATCCTAGCGACAACCACCCGTTCTACAAGGATATCACTATATCTAACAAAGACAGTTTGGGTAATAATATAATGACAGGATAATAATCGGAAACGTGAATCATTGTATAAATTCATAAACAGTTATTTATAGTTTAATTAACGAATAATTTATCGAAATTTATAAAAACTTATAAAACTGTTTACAAACAAAACATAACTACAATTTTATAGGTCTTACTGTAAAGTTTTGAGAATAAGATAACAAATTACTACTACCAAACCGGGCTTACTGTGGCAGTCGTGTTTGTGCAGTCGCTGATATGCAACTACCGACTCGCAGACATCATATAGGCAGTAAAAGTAATTGCTATTTACAGAACTCGGGATTGTAGATGGCGGAAACATAAAGATAATTTTTTCTTTGGGACTAGATTATTATTCATCTAAATAACAATTAAATACTCAACAGTGCCAATTAATTCCTCTGAAAATTTGTTGATTAGAAATAAATTTATTTACAGTTTCATTACCGCACGAGCAGCACTTGGCAACTTCAATTAACCTTCTCTATACATAATATAAATGCAAAAATAATACAAACACGCAACGTCAATGAGGAACAACATCTAAAACATAAATTTTTGCGCACACCCTACGACCTAACCCGACATATGCTCTTTGAACAACCTAACCCAAAGATAGTTACCTGAATGCGACATCTGGCGGAGAAAATAAGAGGCAAATCCAAGGCGCAATTAGGGTATCCCCGCGAGGTGCACGCCTGCTCCTTGGTCGCCTAGACCAATCGCGGTCGGAGGTACGCTTGCAAAGAAGCTGGATCAATAAACACGGATGCGGAACAACTGCTAAGGGCTGTCTTCCCACGAAAGCCCCTAAAGATATACATTTCTTCTATTTGGGACAAGTGAGACACATAGCACTCCCCGTACAGATGTGAGAATCCAACGGATTCATAACTAGAAATAGACAATTCTTGCGGGTATGCACAGCCCTGATGGTTTCGTTTTCTGTGATCTGTTCGATCAAAACTGACCAAATGAGTAAACAATAAGGCACAGATTTCACTATCTTCTCCTTTTTAATACATGTCCTTTACTGTCACCTGTCTCATATCACACTCACAGAAACATGAACTTCACAACAAATATAGGGAGATTAGAATAAAGCGTAGAGTTCTATAGGACTTGGAAGATGCTTGGCTTGGGAGATTCCGGGAGGATGAATCGTTCAAACGGGCTGTAAGTTGGACCAAGATTCTCATGTTTTCAGTTTTAGGAACACACTCTCGTTACGAAAGGCACGTAACGAAAGGTAAAAACTTACGAGATTAATGTTGAAGTAATTGTCACACCTGAGGAAACACTAAAATAGCTGATTGTCAACCAGATACGCTGCAACTACAAGCTTACATTACGTTTGAAACTGTATTTTTTAGCGGATCTGTTGTCTTTAGATTAACACATCTGCGCTACCTTCGCCGTAGTGGTCTCTTGCTGTCCGCCTCACAATTTGGGCCGTGCGACTGTTTCCTCGGCAGCCTGTGCTTTTTCACTTCTACTGAGGTGTTGATGTCACTGCAGTGCCTCTTATATAGATAACCTAGGATTCGCAAGTACTCAATTTGGTCGCAGGGTTTTTCTGCACATAGCTACACTATGTGATGAAAATATTAGACACGTGTTTGTCTAAATGACTTTCCAGTTCGTGCGCCCTCCTTCATTAATGCTGGATTCAATAGGGTGTTGGTCTCCCTTACACATGATGACAGCTTCCACAGCCGGCATTCTTTCGTCGGTGTTGGAAGGTTTCGTGGGGAATGGGCAGCCCATTATTCACATAATGTACACAACTGAATGAGAGATAGCGATGTAGGTCGGATGAGTCTGGCCCAAAAGCGTTCCAAAACATTCCAAAAGTGTTCAATAGGAGTCAAGTCAGGACTGGTGGAGGCCAGTCGCATTACAGGGGGGGTGTTGTCGTTACGCATTAAGCCACAGGCCGTGCAGTATGAACAGGTGCTGATCGAGGTGAAAGATGCAATCTTCATTCCGAAATTCAACAGAGAAAAGCAAGAAGGTGTTTAAAACAACGTAAGCCTGCGCCGTGGCAATGCACACAAAAACCAAATGGTGTAAGTCTCCTCTACGGAAAAACACAACCACACATAACACAATTTTGGCGTGTTCCGGATACTTTTGATCACTAGGCGACCAAACATCATCGATTTTCTCCTAATTTTGATGTTCCCAAACCTATCTGGCTGCCCCTTTAGTTTGAAACCGATATTTTAATTTTGGGGGTTACTTCACATGTACTCCCTTCACGCCATTTTCAATAAACTGGCTCCACAGTCCTGACTTGATCGCTATTGAACCTTTTGGAAGTTTCTGATTAATTTTCTTTTTGGTTGGAATAAGTGACGCTTAAGAGAATGGTATAGGCCTCATTTTCGTTTAAAACTCTTTATTTTTCGAATATTGCAAACATTTTCAAACATTATTTACGTGTTTCTACAATTACAATTATGAAGATATGTTTTTCTTCACTTCCTTCCAAGAAATCTGTTAATTATAAGTAGATTTAGAATTAAAGAGAAGTACAATTTTTCGAAAATTAGAGTACATTTCCCGTCATTTTGCGTGAAAGTATGTGCGAGAAAGTTAGTTCTGATTTAGCACGAGTAGTTTCCCTGGACACGTAGTTTACCTCCGCTCCCGGCGCTTCACTCCTCATATATGTCACAGCCACCACCGCAAGTGCCGCCTCTACTGGTTACGACAGCTCATTCGTATCTGCCACATCGACTAGCTTTGCAGGCTCCATCACCGCTACCACCACCTCAGCGTCTTTCACTATCTACGCCTCTTTGCCTTCAGCCCCTCTTCCTCTTTATGGACCATCTTCATTGCCACTTCTACCTCCTAGGTGACCTTTGCAATGGCCAACACCGTTGCCTTTCTTGCCATCTGTACTATTGTCGTTGATTTCCCTTACTCCTTGTGTATTTATTGCTACCTTTCCCTTTGGTTCCAATGCAACAATTTTATCTCCGCTTCTCGTCATGTTCGCCACGTTAAATTTTTATTTCCTCACTTAGAACTCACGCTTCATTAGACGTAACCTCGCCGCTTTGAAATACAAACCTACTTGTGACGTCCAGTATTTTTTAGAATAAATATAAATGGCCTTCACTATATTTTCGATGGCCATGTTCTAATTCATGTGCCATCGGTGGCTCGGCATTAACTTGCTAGCTTTCTATAACACAACCCCAGGTTCGATTCCTGGTTGCGGCAAAATTAGTTATGCGCTTTCCTTGCGATGTCCCTGTGTCTATTGCTGTGTGACGATGAGAAAGCTCACTTCTCAGGTTGAGAATACCAGAAATACAGCATCTATTACAATCCTCCCTAATCTTCTGCATCTCTTATACTTTCTGCATCTCTACTTATACCTCTTGCATATCGATCTATACCTTCTGAATCTTTGCTTACGCCTCTTGCGGCTTTTTGTAGGGCCTCCTACATCGCCTTCTACACCTCCTGCATAGCTTCCTTTAACTCGTAAATCTCCTCACAGGCCTCCTGATCTCTTTCTATTTCTCTTTCATGTCAACTACGCTTCTTGCATCTCTACATATTCCTCCCGCATCTTGTCCTCCGCCTCCTGTATCTCCACCTACACCTGCATCTAATCCTGCACCTCCTCTATATCGTACAATGCCTCCTGAAGCTATTCAAATGCCTCCTGCATCTCCTCCAACGTCTCCTGTATTTCTTCCTATATCTTTTGCACCTTCTCCTACGCCTCCTGAATCTCTGGCGCTCCTCCGATGGCTGTCTCGCACGGCGACGTCTGTATCGCCTGCGCGGCCTCCTCGGAACTGAGCGGCTTCGATTGTCTCACCCGAGAGAGCTCTCGTGCTGTCACTGACGTTGCATTTCACGCAGACCCTATTTCGGTTTGGCGTTGTTCGATCGCTCCCACTCCCAAAGAGGAAGTCTCAAAAATGTGCTTTTCATTGCCACGCTGGCTTTAAGTGCTGATTGTAATTCCGCGTTCCAATGAAAAATCGAATGTGATGAAAATAGGTATTTTAGAGGGTGATGTTTTACGGAACATTATTTAGAGGGTGACATGTTAAAATTTTCTATTCCTAAATATAGGAACGTGATTTGTACATTAATTTTAAAAAAGAGGGCATACTGTAATTAAATATCAAATTTTAAATATTATAAAACAAATTACGCAGTGGAATTAATATTATGTGAGCTTTGTTTACCTCTTTCTTTACCTTCTGAATCTCTTCAGAGGCCTCCTGATATCTTTCTTTTCCCCCTGCATTTTTTTACAGAGGAATAGCTTTTGAAAGGACTTGGGCAGTGCAAATAAAGTTCTGATGTTTTTGTGACATCAAATAATAAAATTGAACTATTTATGAAACAGTTGATTGTGGCGAAAAAATTATAATTTAATTTCTCGTAAAAATAGAACAATGTAAATATTTTTAACGTAGGTCATGGCAATGATGCTAGGTTTTCTAAATTAACATGCAACATCACCTTCCTTAACAAAATACCAAATATAATACTTTATCTAAATCATATTGGCCCACTAGAAGTTAAAGAGTTACATCTAACTAATCACTATTAGTTCTTAGGCTCGTTGTATGAGTCTCAAAATTTGTGCTAGGAAATGTGCCTCCAAAGCGTTCCACCCTTCCGTATTGAGATGCGTGTGTGTGCGAACTGTGTGCATGTGTGTATGTATGTGTATATAGATGTGTGTGTGTGTGTCCTTAAAAGTGTACACACAAACTTCGGTGTAGAGATATTGGTTTAGCGTGAAGACAAAGAGTTGTTCATCTTATACAAAGTAATAAACATTGTCATTATATTGAGGATTTTGTTTGCAATGATGCAAAATAACGTCTAATTTTATACTTTTTTACTGACATTTCAAGAAATATCTATGTAAAAATATGTTCTGTAAGACTAGTAGAAACATACTATATATAAAACTTACGAGAAAAAACTAATCTGGACAGATATCACACGCACTTCAGGCATCTTCTTTAAAGCCCTGTCCGCAGACACACGATCTCTCTCATCGACAATTTGATGCTCTCTAGCCCATAAACGCCCTCTAATTGGTCCGGGTATGTGTGGTACCTTCTAGTTTGCTAGAAATCACATCTTACAATACATAAAAAACTTCAAAACAATCTACCCTCATTTAAAAACATTGATTGGTTTTTAGAGTACAAAACTCTTCTGTCATTTTTCAACATGAAGAAAAATGTGTGTATTTTTGAACTTCCGTTGATTTAAAACAAATAGAACGTCGTGTTTATGACAAGCGATGCCAAAACAGTCTCGTTTACTCACTTCCAATTCGCGCAAAAATTGAAAGAAAATCATCCAGCCTCCGGCCTTGTGTAGAGATGGCTTTAGATCGTTATATTCCCAATAACTTTGTAAAATGCAGATGTAAAAACCAGTTATATTTTGGCAGAAAAATGAATATTTAATTTGTTTTCTTTCGCCTATTCTCACACTGGGCATTCTGTCAGAAATCTCATACTTGGTGAGTCCTGTGCACGACAAACATGAAGTCATAAAACAGCAAAGCCCCAATGAATAGGCTACCTGCTCTGAAATACTAGTATCCATGTGTTGTGTTTTGAAACAGCAACATTTTGATGCTCTTGGTTTGTAAAACAGTTCTATTGTATATTTAAGTATAGGTTGGAGTGGAGAAAATGTGTACCCATTTAAAAAATATGGAAATGTAATAGATAGCAATCCCTAGTGATTGTAAATTGTATCATCGGGAAGAAAAAGAAAAAGAAGAAGAAGGAGAAGAAGAAGAAGTATGGTTTTGTTCCTAATGAACAACCTTTTTGTACACATTTATCTCCAAATTAATTTTTTAAACGTTCCGCGAGTACTTTAGCGGGTCCAGCGGGTATAATAATAGTCGTAAATGGTAAAATAGAAAAATCTAATTTGTAGTAAATGTAGACCCACTAGAAACCCACAAAATTTAATTTCGCTGAAAATTGTACCCAATTACCCGAATCGATCCAACTATATTATTGAAGTATTCGGTATGGTTATTGTTAAAGTATTTAATAGGGTACTCTATTTATTGTTCTTGATCAGAGTACGAGCGTATATTTAAAACACCATTTTGTGTGGTTTTGTTCAACACGATTTTTGTTTCTGAAAGCCACTAGTTTTCTTTTACTGACACCTGAAGAAGGATCCAGAGCTAGAAGCCGAGCAATGGTGCCTCTACATCTCATCCTCTGAGCGACATCTGTTCTCAAGAGCTTTCCTTAGGGGCACGCTTCTCTGCCACTCCCACGTATACTTCCTGTCAACTTCCTGTGAACCAACCGCCTCCAAGGGTGTGTGGGTTGGGAGAAAGCGCGCAAGCAGATGGTGGGGAGAGAAGCTTTCGCTTACACTTTCTGCCTTGCTAGCAGAAAGGCATCCTGACGAGTTTATGTCTGTGCGTGTGTGGGGGTGTGTTTATTGATCTTGTGTGTATGCGTGTGTACATGTACGTGTGCAAGAGTACGTATGTCAATGCGTGAGTAATTGCGTGTTAGTGTATGTGAGCGTATGTCCGTGCGTATGCGTAAGTGTGTGTGCATACGTGTGCGTGCGTACGTGTGTGTGTGCGTGCGTACGTGCGTGTGCGTACATGTGTGTGCGTTTGTGCGTATGCGTACGTGTGTGTGCATACGTGTGTGTGTGTGTGTGAGCGCATTCGAGCAGCTGGAAGAAGAGACACATTTGACCCTCTTTTTATCGAAAACGAAAACTGGTGTAAGACAAACCGTAGTCGATATTGGATCTTTGGTATCCTAAAGGGGAACAGGTAACGGGAACGAAACCACAAGCAATCTCTCTCATTTCGTCTCAACCCCTGGGTGACAGCTATTCTCAAGAACTGTCCTTGGAGATGCACCCACTCTCATGTACTTCATTTTGCCTTCCTGCCAGAAAGCCTACTCCTACGTGTGTGTTTTTATGTGTGTGTGTGTATGAATGAGTGTGAGAGTCCGTGTCTGTGCACGCGAGCAACAGAGGTTCAGAATGTCTTCAACTTCATTTTCTCCACACAAAAAAAAACAAAAACGATTCGGTGTCAAAAAGAAACGAGCAACCTTCATTGGATGTTGTATATCCTGAAGGATATGAGAATCTGGTAACTGGAAGTGAAAACGAAAGCAGCCTCTCCACCACGACGTATCCCTTCGCTGACATCTGATCTCAAGAGCCGCCTTCAAAAATCCGCTCACCCATTCCTGCATTGCTCGCCTTCCTGACAGAACGTCCACCCCTCTCGGTACGTATGTGATTCGAATTAACTTGTATTTGTGTGCACATGTGTGTATGCGTACGTGTGTATTTGTATGTGTGTGTACAAAAGATGTGCTAAAAATATTCAACTTTATTTCCTTTTCGAAAAAGTGAACATGATTCGTCAAAGAAAACGTGTAACCTTCATTGGATGTTTGGAATCCTCAAGGATACAGAAATCTGGCAACAGGAACGGAAAACCCAAGCTCTGCTTTCACTTGACTCATCCCGTCAGTGACATCGCTTCTCAAAAACCGTCCTCAGAGACCCGCACACCCATCCCTGCATTCATTTCCCAAAGGCTTCATGACAGAACGCCTTCCTCTATAGTTACATGTGTGTTTAATTTAAATGTGTATTTGCGAACACATGTGTGTATGCTTCCGCGGTTATCTGTATTTGTATGAGTCTCCTTATCGGCGTGCATGTGTGCTTGTGTATATGTTTGCGTATGCGAACGCAGTGTGTGTGTGTGTGTGTGTGTGTGTGTGTGTTTGTGAATATGTGTGAGTGTGCATGTGTTTGCGCGAGAGACAAAGATGAAGCAAATTTCCAACTTGTTTTTTCTCTCTCTAAAAACTGAACTTGATTCGGCGTCAAAAATCCAGTGACCTTCATTGGATGTTTGATACCCTGAAGGATACAGAAATCAAGCTCCAGCAACGGTAAACACACGCACTCATTCTACTAGACTCGTCCCTTCGGTGACATCTGTTTTAAAAAACCGTCCTCAGAGACACGCCCACCCATTCCAGCATTCATTTCTAGCCGCCTTCCTGCCAGAACACCCGTCCCTATGGGTGCGCGTGTGTTTAATGTAAACGTGTATTTGTCTCCACATGTGTGTACGCTTCCGCGGCCATCTGTATTTGTATATCTACCCTTATACGTATGACTATGCAAATGTGCTCGTGGATGCGCGTGGGCGCGCGTGTGTGTGTGTGGGTGAGAGAGTGGGCGTGTAGGGAGCATCGCGTGGGAGCAATCCGTGGCGTATAAGCCGATAAGCGTCGCCTGTCCCCCCTCCCCCTGCCCGTCAACGCCTCCCTCGCGGATCGCGTGCGCCCTCGGGCTGCCTGCTGCCTGCCGCCTGCCTGCCGCAGGCGCCGCGACGCTTGGGACTTCCCCNNNNACCGAGCCGCACCACCACCGCCTCTCCCCGCCCCCTCGGCGTCGGCTGCGAGTTGAAGCGGAGCTGTTAGACCGCGTTGCGGTATGCACGACACGCGGCATTTATAAAGAAATAAAATCAAATAAGTAAGTATATAAATAAATAAATAAATACATGAATAAATAAAACACGTAAATAAAAAGTATTTACCTTAGTGAATAAAAATAAATCAGTAAATGACAATGTGTATATAAAGAAACAGTTATTTAATTAAACAAAAAAATAATAAGGAATTAAAATATATTTAACTTAGTACATACAAATAAATCAATAAATTAGGATGCATAAATAAACAAACATTTCACTAAGTACCTAAAAATAAATCAGTAAATTAAGATGCGTAAATAAAGAAATATTTATTTAACGAAATAAAAAAGTAATAAGTAAATAAAAATAATGGACTTGTCATTTTCAGTTGATTTTGCCGACTAGCTTGCGGTAACCCAAATACCAGGTCTTAGTTACATTCCGTGGCTTGGAGATAAGAGCGATATAAGGCGAGCACGACGTATTCCTACGCCGTAATTAGCAAGATTTGCCAGACAGAGTTTTACTTCGTCACACATACTGGGACGATTTTAAAAGAACACTATAACTCTATATTAGCCTCGACCCGGGACCACATCACATGAAGCTAGTACGTTGCCCATGAGCCTTATTGGAAGCGTTAAATAAGTAATAAGTATTTAAATAAGTAAACTAATAAATGGTAAAATATTTTTATGCAAAATCCCCGAGGACCGTACCAATCTGATTAGGTGAAGAATTCACAGTAATAATGCAATACGTGAATGATAAATGTTACACAATGTTAACATGATATATTGAACGAAAGACAGCAAAAACACATGCAGGATGCAAAAATAATTTCTGGAGGGGCGAATTTCGAACCAATGTCCATAAAGTGTAGGATAACGTCGTGCAGATAAGAGGAAAAAACAGTTTGATGAAACATAGTGAGTACTTTAAGCGTGTACAAAATCTTCTTAGATATTAAAACAACAGTGGTTTAAATAAACAGTGTTTAATATGAACATTGAAAAATGAATGGTCAGTATCAAAAACTGTGGTAACAATAAACGGTGAGCGAAGTGAACAACGATTGCAAGAAATGGTCACTGAAATGATCAGTAGTTAAAATGAGAAGTGATTAAAATGAACAGTGATCAAAATGAGCAAGGATTGTAATTAACAGTGACTGAAAAAAGAAGTGATTAAATTAATGGATATTAATTGAGCAGAATGGTGAGGTAATATTAATTTAGATCATTCTGAAGCTCCGTATGACGCAAGCGTTCACCAGAACTGACCTTTATGAATGTATTCCTTTGTGAGGCCTCTCTCCCTATTTACATACACATTTCCTGTGAGAGACCTTGCTGTAGTATGTATTGAAATGGTTTTTACTATTCCATTAATAAATTTACGAAACGGAGGAAAATAAAAATATATATTTACTATTTGTTAGGTCTAATAATATTAACGCATACACCATTAATTTAAATGAAGTATCCAACCTAAGTATTAAATCAAACGCTTTTAAATTAAAAATAAAACAGAACATGTATTCATCATAATATTAACAAAAACTGCACAGTATTATTTGTAAACTTAAAATAACAATACAAGAGAATTAATTTAACAATTTTCAATAAAAGTACTACCTAGGTTTATGTTATTCAGTTTCTAATAACAATAATCGCATCTTTATGTTCAATTCCACAGGTACATTTCACTATAGCCACTCCTCCAAATATTCTAGTTCATGTACTTTTCCGTAACATTTTCTTCACGAAAATATAACGCCAATATCATATTGCGTTTTTTACGATCAAATTCTTCACATATTTACGCTACTCCAACTGAAATACTCGACTAATCATTTATTTCTTCACATCAGAACGTACATTTTCTCTCTGATTGCTGCTTCTGTTCGTCTTCTTACGTCGACAGCCTCTATGAGATAGAAATTTGCCAACTTGTGATTTTATTCTAGTAGATCGTGTCTGTACAAATTGTTATTTCAAATATGGAAGAAATATAACATCTAATTGTGACTAGTTACTGAATGGATGTAATAATAATACAATAAAAAGTTAATAAAATTATATTAACAATATAATTTTAATAAAATTATAAGAATATTTTAATGATAATTATCTCAACAATAATCATCATAAATTGTCTGGAAATATTTTGGTAGTATTATTTTCGTAACAGGTTTTGTCTTTATTGTTTTGCACTTCGAATTCATATTGAAACAACAATGATGCTACATTTTTCTCCCTGCGTATGATACGTTTTCAAACCAACGATATAAGCAGCTTCTTTATTTCAAATTGCCTGCAAAAAGCACCGTCTCTTTTCATTCATCCGCGTGGTGTCTTTAAGTCTCGATTTGCTTGAGGGCACGAAAGTTTTCAAAATGTAGCGGTAAAGCGAAATACGTGTCAACTGGGACTCGTCTACTGGGAGGAACATCTCTTTCTCTCTCTCTCTTCTCTCTCTCCCTCTTCACTACCCTGATTCCTTTCTTGATCTTACTCTTAACTTGATTCTCACCCTCAAACTCTTAAATAATTCTGTATATCTTTCCTTTTCTAAACTAATTGAATCATTTAATATATTTAGATTTTTATTTCCAAAAAAATATAATTTAGTCAAGGAAATTAATTAGCATTAATAAAAAATAACATTATTGAGAAATATTATATCATTTAAAATAGTGAAAGTGAAATATATAACACGGTAAATAAGTTTTCAAAGAACTCTTGATATCTTTTTCTTTTTTAATTCTCTCATTTCTTATAATGTCTTGTCTTTCGTAATGTTATAATAAGCAAGCCATTTTGAAGTAGGTTTGACTTCTTAACTTTATTCAGGATTAGATTACTTACTTTTTTAAAGAACAAGCTTTATAGAATACTGTCATATGTATCAAAAAGTATGTAAAAAGTTTTTTTTAATTGCAGAAGTATAATAATGCACAAAATTCGTGAGTATATAAATATCCAAAGAGCTGTACGTATTATTAAATCGCCTGTGATATTTATTAGCACGGAGTTTAACAGTCGAATACCAAGGTTCTTTCAGTAAGAGGAAAACATTGTGACAGCTCACAATGTAATTGTAAGGACATATTTATTCGACAAGGTGTGGCGTGCAAACTTTTCTGAACAAAAACCTTGCTTCCACCTCTCCGGCACAATAAACAGTGAAGGCGAAAGCTCGCAGTGAGTACTAGATGACTTTCCAAAAACACTTTCTCTGGCAGGAATTTAAAAAACTCATTTGGAAGGCGAGAACTCCCATAACTATATATATATATTATATTATTATATATATATCATATATATATATATATATATATATATATGAAAGAAATGAAGAACGTTTCTTGTATTAGACAATTTAAAATTGGATCACTAATTATAATTAAAATAAAGTACTGAGTTGATCAGCGCAGTAACGCCCGACGCCGCGCACACACGGTCAAATCGGGGGTAAACGGACGAGGCGAGTGAACGGTGTGGAGAGTTATTGCGCGGGAGAGGCTCGAGTGAAGCAACGGAACGGGCAGTGCTGCGTCCAAGAGATTCATTGTCGTTGTAATGCAGTTTCGACTGAGTGTAGCCGCTGAGTTGTGGAACACGAGGTTGATAAGGATTAACAATCGGATGATTAGTGAAACATGGAATTTTGGCACCGCAGAACTGATGAACAACCAATATAGACAGGAATCGTGTGGCGATGGACAGTGTCATATTTCGCCTGGTATAATATAAAGTGGACATTACTGTAGCGGACATCCGCGCAAAGTGGAGAAAGGTCGGATGAATAAGACTAAACTTGCGACGAACATCAAATCAGCGTCGTGCGTTCAGTACCCGTGAAGGACATTATTCGTAACGGCGGCTGGGGTGGACGCGGCGAAATTCATCGGTCGTTACTTGGGCCAGAGGAGTTGGTCGGCGAAGGAGGGACGAATTCCCGGGACTTCGGGGCGAACCGAAGATTGCCGAAGACACGCGGCGCGTTGCCACGAGCCCCCCGGGGGTCCCCGCCCCCCTCCAGAAAAAGGGGGCCCCCCAGCGGTGTTTTTAAAACATCAACGGTAAGCGTGAACCGTGGCGCTGTTTTCAAAGCCTGCGCATTGGCGATTTGGTAAAAATACTATTGTAAAGTGTGTTTTCTGATCATGCTAAAATAATTTAAATGTGCAAAGAATTTATAACGATTATTTCCTATGCTGCGCCAATTCCTGGAGACCCTTCACTAAAATGTACCTGTCCGCTTGGCATAATTTATTTGATCGTGAAAGTACCCGCTTACCAGGTACGTCACAATATATTATATAGTATTATATATATTATTATATATTATATATATTATATATATATTATATAATTATAATCATAATCGTTTTTGAAAGTTTGGGCAGACAATATTTCATTTTTGACATACAACAAACGCCCAAATATTTTCCACCATTTTGTAGTTGTAGTCTTCTCCGGAGAGACACAGATGAAATTCTTCTTTTTAAAACTTTTTTAACTAATTCACCATTTACAATATTCTTCTAATTGCATAAATGTTATGTATTACATATACTGTTACCAAACTAAGAATGAAACCTGTTTATTAGCAGGAAACTCTGCAAGAGAACGTCGGAGTTTCTACGAAGCGATTGCACAAGGTAACGGGTTGGATTTTTTACTTTGGATACGCATTGAAATACGAAACTATCATTAAGGATTAAGAAAGTTTCGAGTAATAAATATCCTAAACGATGAAAAAATGTTATTTCTTATATGCAAAAAACAACAACATATATTGAAGAAAATACATGCTGGGTTTCATCAACGAACCTCGCTCCATTGATTTACTTTTAGCGTGTTTATAATCATTTTCCCTGAATTGTTCATTTCATTCAAAAATGGGAATGGAGAGGAAGGATAGTTCTTTGCAAATCCATAAGAATTTGCTGGCTATGCAGATTGTGCGATCTCTGCTTTATTGTTATAATAGAAGTAATTTCGCAAATTAGTTTTTAACACGTGTTCTTGTAACAGATCTTTATTTCTAAATTGCTATTTTAATGTTAATTGACAAGTTATGTTAGTGGTGGAAAAAGGAAATTTTCGGTTTTGAAGCGACACTTTGGTCATTTGGACCCATCAACTCTAATTTAGGTTCGAGATTTGCATGTGGTCGTACTATATATAAATTCGATATGTTGTTAAAAAAATAATTTTTGATACAATTTTCAGCATGAAACAAACACACATTCGGATTGAAAAGTAATATTTTCATTGTATTTGAATTACATTAATTTTTATTTGATTAGATATTATTGCATTTTTTAATGCTAAAGGATTAGTGGACACGCCCAAAATTAGTTTGAAAACCACGGCTGTGATAATTTAAATGATTTTTATCAACGAGAACGCAATAAACACAATAAAGTATTGGAGAAAGTAACTCTAAATCGTGAACCATACCGCTGTGTATAAAATTGTGTTGAAAAAATATTATTAAATGAATATTTGTATTCATTGTCTTTGCCACTTTCTCTTTAAATTACATATTACATCATTCGCCAATATAACATACATAGGGATTAGAGTGTTATTAATACTTTATTGAAGGTAATTGTAGTGAAGTTCAGAAAATAAATATTTGTTTATAGATATTTCGACACAAAATTCCTTCAGCCTTTTAAGAGTAATATTTCTCAGGCGTGTTTAATTCTATGAGCATTATCAATAATAGGCATTTTGAGAAACAAATTAAAACCTAAAAAAAATAGCTTATTTTCTTGGAAACAGTTCCATGAATCCGTTGTTTGTGTAACTTTCAGTTTTGTGGTTGAACATTTTCTCTTCGTACACGCATACTGTTTCACGGGTAATTGTCTCTCTTAATCTTTATAACAGCGACTTCTCTCTGAGTGGTGCTTCGCCAAGGTTTGGGGAGACTTTCTTACACAAACTACATTTACACGTTACGTTTGTATTTCTAGAATGGGGCAAAGTTGGAGATATGCGTAAACACACTTTCCCTTCTCAAACTCGTAAAACAAATTCCACAGTGACTTCTACTAAACTTGACATTTGGATTGCAATGAGAACCCTACTACTAATGAGTATACTGCTACTTTTTTCTCTTAGAGTTTCTCTTTCTGCGGCTGAGGTAGCTTGAATTTTAAAAAAAGACCTTTTTATTAACCTGGCAGCAGTGTTAAGCGTTATTCGGGTCCCTATATTTTTATTCACGCCATATTTTCTTCTAATTTGTTTTCAACTCTTTTTTTAAGTTCTTCAGAGTTCTCTTGCTTTTCTTTCCATATAAATGTTGATTATCTAACACGAAAGTATGTTCTTGTACAAGTCACTTTCTACCTTTTTCAAGATAAGTTTTACGTTTAGCTGATACTTTATTTTTTGCCATCTGGTTTTACCTCGACTCCATATAACAATCAAGTTTAACTGGCGTGGGTCATAAATAGTCGCATTGCAGTTTTAAGTTTTAGAAGAAGTGATAGTTACGTTTCTGTATATATATATGTATATATAAGACAATTACTTATGCAGGTTAATTATTAGCTAAATTTGTTTCTCTGTAAACAGAGTGGAGTTTTATTCCTTTTTATGAACTATCACTTACATTATCATTTACAAAGACTATTTAACATAAACATTTTGCTTTTACTTGTAAACAGAGAAACGACAATTAAAGCTAACTTACTGCTTCTCTGTTTACGCCACTTACTTTAATTACAATGTATCTTTCTCATAAATTCCTTCAAGCTTTACTCATGCGTATTTAAATATCTTTCAACAATCATACCACACATTCCATCTAGCGGTCCTAAGTCTCAACCACGCACAACCACTCTTAAGCACACGCCAAAGCTGGGAAGCGCGACATGTTCAAAATAAAGAAAATATATTTTCTTTACAGATATACTACATTTCATTAATGCGAATTAGTATAGACAAAACCTAAATCAATAATCCAAAATATTTAATACACATTTTAGTTCGATTTTGAAAATTGCAATTTAAGTGTATAAAAAGAGGAAGTAATGGAACAAGTTTAAAAAAATGAGTATATTACTGAAAAATGTTTCTTCAAAAAATAGGCAATATTTAAAACATATTTCAAAGCGTATCTGTGTTTTAAAGCTGTGATATACAACATTTTTGACTTAGAATTTTCAGTTTTATAGATTGCGTCGATCTGACAGAGAGAAAGAAACTATAGATATTTTTCTTTATACATGACAGCATTTTTTCTTTTTACACAGTATGACTTGAGATGCGTATCTTGGTTTTAGGACATTTGTTGGATAAGACGCTTTCGACAGAATTGTTACGAAGCTAAGTCGTAAAAAGGAAATGTACGTTTTCTGTCTGCATTCAGAAAAAAATGAGTGCTTTGAAAATTTATGCGATAATATTATAGTTGCAAAACTCTGTGTTATTTATACTCTGAAATAAAAAAGGAGATAAAACTGTTTATACAAAATGGGTAGTTTTGAAATAAATTATTCTTTGCTTTTATATCATCGACTGGAAAAAATTACGACAGAGTCAAGTCTCTTAATGCGCATGTAGGTTCATAAAAAATAATGGCTGGAAAAGTAATATATTTTTTAGCAAACATACCAATATGCTTTGCCTTTACATGTTTTCTAATTGCTTTAGTTGGAAACGGAAAAATCGCTAATTAAGTATTCGACGAAATTCAGTAAACTAAAACTCTAAATATCTTACTAGAAATTGATTCTTTTGTTTCACAATGGATATCTTTATTTCATATTAATGATTGCATGGAATACTTTCAAACATTGCGTTAAAAATCGCTTTCGTCTGCTTTTAAGAATAATGAAAACAACATTTTATCGGAAAACGATCGCTTTATTTCACATTCGTAGAGTCTATGTTCATCTCCTTGGATACAATGTCAATATTTTCATTCATGATATTTCAGTTCAGAAAAATTTTAAATCAAAACCTTTTTTTATATTTTAAAATTATTATTTAGAAATTCTTTGTGATGTGTATGTCAATAAAGTGTATTCAGAGAAATGAGAAACGAATTCATAATCTATTTACAAGAGGATTCATACTGGGAAAAGGGTGCCTTTCACTTTACACTGTGAATGGCTAAAAAACGTTAATACAAATTTTGGAATGCTAAGTTACGCAGAGTTATGTAGCCTGGAATTTTTAACAAAATTTGACAAGCGGGGTGACACACCGCCACATCTTTATTTATCAATAAAATACACACACATACACATACACACACACGGTAATACTCTGCCACATAGCAAAGAGCTTCTATCCTGTGTATGTACCAATTTCCTGCTTACATTCGACTGTATCTCACATATTAATAAACTCAACAGTATACTCTGATAGCCAAAATCGTATCAACATCATTTTGTCAGCTAATCAAATGACCTATTACCACGACTCAGCTCTCGTTATGTAATTTCACAAGTGACGACAATTGTCTTGAGGCAGTGACCATATAGAGTTTAGTCAGCGGTCCTTTGGGCCGGGAGTTGAACGAAAGCCTCGCAGTCTAGTGAACGATTTGGTGGACGGGCTTGGCGAAAAGAGCTTAGCTAGATTTGGATCTCATAACACTTCGTTCGTTTGCCAAACAAATATTCGCTTCCTGCCTCATATCTCCTTGTCCTTGTTTTCTCCACCTCACTACAAGCTACCATGTCTAATCAGGCCTTCTTACCAGGCCCGTCCTCCTGCAAGCAAGTATTGAGACCCGCAATACCGTACTGTATTGCGGTGTGCATTATTTCCCCTTAAACATATTTTTGTCCATCCAGCCTGAATTTCAACCTTTTACGTAAAAGACTCTGAAAACTTATTTCGTCGTTATACGAGATAAATTATACTTAATAAAACACGAAAGATACTCAAGTCCATCCAACGTTAAAAAAAGGTTCTAGTTAGCCAAGAAATTGCGATGATGACAGTTAATCATGAGCTAACGATGTTGTCATGGGTTATCGCAGCAGATCGGATGTCGGTTAAGGAAAATCAGCAAAAACGCTTAGTAACAAGTTGCTACATCGTTGAGTATCGGTTACTTTCCCCATAGTCAAGGATACTTCATTTGTTACATTTTTTGCACCGTCGAATGTCGCAACCGTAAAAACGCAAAAGTCTCTCAGCCCTTCGTGCCTTGGTCTTTATGATTTTAGACCCCGTGTGTCAATGACGATTTTCGAAAAATGACAAACAGCGTCCATTTTTTTGGCAATGGAACTGTACAAGTATTTATAGAGCGATTGTTTACTGTATGTGTAGAGTAAAATATGAAACCAACTGTTTCTGAAAGATCCGAATTATTGAAAGATAAGAATTTGTTTTGGAATCGCTGTTTAACATACATTTTGTTTGAAGTTTTTGAAATTAAACCATTATTTGAATAACTATCTATATTAAATTTCTTATGGACACGAAATATTGTAAGTAAAATGTTCCAACTCAAGTTATAGTAATAGATAATAGAGTACATTTATTTTTATGCCAAACACATTGTCAAATCGAACTTAATCTATAGGCTTTCACAAGAATGTTGTGCATTTGCATTGAAAAAACATGACAAAATAGTCATATCTTGTAATGTCTATTACATCTACAGGAAAAATTGTAATTTAAGTTCACAAATAATGATAATTTCATTATTCCATTTTGAGTTAAAAATACTCAAGGATAATTTCATAGTGTACATACTTCAAAGAAAAAAGTTTTCAGAAAACCTCTCTTAATAATACTGAAAATAATACTAATTCTCTTTTACAATCAAAAGAAATTGAATCTTTCTGAACATGAGTATTTTTAACGCCTGGAATAACTCTTTCAAAGACGTTTTGAATCACACTTATGATAAAAAATACTACGATGTCTAATACATAAGTAAATGAATAATTGATTAATTGTTAGTGATTCCGGGCGCGACAACTACTAGGTCGTTCATCTCGTAAGTGTGGTGTATGTTTCTTCTTCTCACTGTGCCGGTGATCTTTCCACGCTGGATGGAGATATCCGGCACCGAACTACGGTGCGAGATTCGACTAGAGCGGTCTTCCCTAACCAGGTATCTCCCACCAGCGTGCACCTCCCAAACAGGACAAGCTATAAGCTTGTAGTTGTAAGATGTGAGGATAGAACAAAGAAGAGGAAAAAAAGATCGCGCTCGGTCCATGGCTCATTTGTTACGGCATTGCGCCTACATTCGCCTGGTATTGATCAACGAAACTTTGAAAAACTATCAATCGGAGCAGCTGGACGCTAGAATTCTCCACCAGACAGAGCCTGAGTTCGACCTGACTTGACAAACCAATGTCGAAAATCCTGCCACTGTCAGGACGTGAACCTAGAACCACATGGTCAGACGCACTGCAGTGACATTAGCATATGCTCTGAGCCACCTCTACACGTGAAATAAGTAAAAGTATTGTAGTTTTGAAAGTAATTGTAATAACCAAAAGTTAAGCTGACATGAAAACGGGAAATGCAGTAAATTCCTGTGATTTAATAGAATGTTCTTCTATTATGTACTCTGTGGCCACTGCTCAACTGATTCTCAAATATTCAATTAATAACAATAAAAGGAAATATTACATTTCTTTAAGCATTGTGCCTGTGTTTCCGCCAAAATGAAATTGAAATTGTGAACAAGTAATATATTATTAACTGTTATATGATGTGAACTGAATCATAGTAAACCATTCGGTCACGATGTTTTCTCTGTCAAAATAATACCTTCATGAACCAAACGTGTCTCATTACCTGAAAAATACTTCACTTGCTCTGTTTAGTAGTTTTGTTTTTGAGGGAAATAAAAATATATTCACTTAATTTAATTGCGAATTAAATGCCTACAAGTTGTTTATTAGGTGTCGTTTCGTGGCAGTTAAATGCCTTTCAGGAATGTTTTTGTTCTCAGTGATCAAAGGGGCATACATTTCCAGGAAAACTTCTCAGTCTTCCTTCATCTTTCTGAGAAAGGTTTTTGACGCACAGCGTTCCTCCTGCCTCCCCGAACACTTTTATTTCCAGCGTTCCATATTTAGAGTCCACACAATTTCAGAGAATAACCAAATTGGTTAGTCGAAATAAGAATTATTGAAGTAGAAATTTACTCTCGAAAATGAAAATTTATTTTTTTCTATAAAATTAATTATATGAAGAATGAGTTAACATTTTCGTAAACGCATCTTGAAATATGGGTCCACAAATTAATATTCCCTTTAAACAGTGAACTAAAGTACGGATCGTTTTGTAGGTCTATTGCCCTTTAGTTTCAGCTTAATTATTTCTAATGGTGATATTTAAAACTACCTGAAAATATTAAATAAACAATGGTAGAACTCTGATTTAAATGGAGTGTGCTATTTCCTGGCATGCACTGCTATTTTCGCAGACGAAATAAGAGATTGTAGGAACTGCACTTCCTTACTTCGTGTTAAATATTAAAATAACTTTTCATGTTTGTATTCTTGATCTTTAACCAAATCATGCAAATACCCTATCTCTTTGTTATTATTACCAATAAATGAAATTGGCAGTTTGTTTTTTCTGATCGACCTACAAATTAACTTACTCAATTTTCTGCCTCTTACGGAGACAACATCATGTGATGTTATTTTTTATCGAATAAGGATTTTTGAACGAATAGTTCTAAGCATTCAATATGCTCTTGAAAACCTGCAAGTGCCTGATCATCTTGAGAGCCCTCCTTTCAGCCATGGACACATTGGCTTTCAAATACACTCCACGTTATGCCCGTTATTGATAGTTTCTGTTATAAAATTTGCACAAGATAGAGACTACACATACTAATTTCGAAAATTATTAACTAAATTAAAACAGTTGGAATTTTGAATTGTAGAAATCAATATAGTGAAAATAAGAAAAATGAATCGCACAAAGACCACTGAATATTTACTACGTGCAAGTATTTTAAACAACTGCATTTTGATTTTATGAACTATATTATAACTTTGTATGGTTTTATTACACAACGATATTGTATTGGCTGTTTCGGAACAAAAACTCAAATCATGTAGTTTAAAATTGATGTTTTGTTACAAGACAATCAAGTCAGTGTCCTGAAAGCATTGTCGGAATTTCGAAATGAAATTGTCATACGATTTAATTTGGTTTGTTTCGTCAAAAATCAGTGAAAAACTTCGCGACGTGTGAAAGACATGTATAATCTTCTTACGTTGGCTCGAGCTCCGGAATTCCTATCTTCACCCTTTTTCAGTAGACGACCTCTACCCTTCTACAGTAGCTACCTTTCTCTTTAATGTCATTCCTGGGTACACACAGTGTAAGCGTTAACTCATTGGACAACATTCAATTTCGTAAAAAGACACCAACATACATTATATCATAAAACTCTATCATTTTAAAGTTCAAATAAGAGAAAATATTTAAGAAATATGATCTCAGCAAGCGAATGATTTTAACTAAATGCAGTTACATCGCCGTCAGGATTGCTTTCTAATATCTACATTACCTTTGCGTCTGAACTATTATCATTCTTCATATTTTTATAATATTAGATTAATTGTTTTTCCCAAATCAGTCTAAATGTCAGATCAAATCTGTTAATGTTTAAAAACCATTCCGACTGAATCATTAACTTAATTCACACTAGTTTATTCAAATAAGATCTACATCACAAATTGAATATTAACTTATAGTTCCCTAGCTAATTACATATTTTGTACTTTAAAGTACCCACTTTTCTCACTCCATACACTAAGGACACTTTATTTTCTTTGCCTCTTTTGGGTCACATCTTCCTAAAATATCGCTCCGTATTGCATCCTATTTCACAGCAGCCTATTTTTATGTAGAAACTGTTTTCTTGCTACATTTTTTACAAGAACCATTGCAATTATTTACAAATGTCTAATTCTAAACGATAATAAACTTCCACGTCAACTCCTTATCCTGTTAAATATATTGTAGTTTGAAGACTATATGTCTCCTCACTCCGCACCTCCAAGATCCATCTACGCCCCGGCGCCCTGCAAGTGCCGACATCTTCCTGTCTCTCCGCTTCAGCGCGTGGCTTCGTTCTCGCGTCGGGAGAGCCTTCGTGACACGCGTCCTTCATCCTGAGAGAGAGAGAGAGAGAGAGAGGAAAGAGAGAGAGAGAGAGAGAGAGGGAGGGAGGGAGGGAGAGAACCAGCGCTCTTCGAGGGTGAAGACACGGCTCTCATTAATTCTGTGAATCTGAGCGATAGCATCGCCCTCGCCCCGCAGCGCGACCCGCCTGGCACCGCCCCGCGGGCGACGCGTCGCCCCTTCGCCCTTCGCCCTTCACCTTCTCGGCCCAAGCGACCCGGGTGACGAAAGCGCAGTGGGTGGAACGTGGGACGAAACGGCCCTAAGGAGCTCGAAAATGAAACCGGGAGAGGTGGCCCGGGAGTCAACTGATGACGTCTGAGCGGGAAGTCCTGGATTCGAGAAAACGGCGGTAGCAGGACTCGTGGCACTTGTAAGATAGCTAGGTAAAGCTAGGCTGCCTCTAGAAGCTGGGCGCACCGGGTGACGAAAGCGCAGTGGGTGGAACGTGGGACGAAACGGCCCTAAGATGCTCGAAAATGAAACCGGGAGAGGTGGCCCGGGTGTCAACTGATGACCTCTGAACGGAAAGTCCTGGGTTCGAGAGAACGACGGTGGCCGGATTCTTGACACTTGGAAGATAGCTAGGTAAAGCTAAGCTGTCTATAGAAGCTGGGCGCTCCGGGTGACGAAAGCGCAGTGGGTGGAACGTGGCACGAAACGGCCCTAAGGTGCTCGAAAATGAATCTGGGAGAGGTTTTCCGGGAGTCAACTGATGTCCGTGCAGGACCTCTGACCGGGAAGTCCTGAGTTCGAGAATCCGCCGGAAGCAGCATTCTTGACACTTGGAAGATAGCTAGGTCAAGCTAGGCTGTCTATAGAATTCTAGCGGATGGCTTCTCTGAGCGGTAGTTTTCTGTGGTTTCTCCGGTCAATACATGGTGAATGTCAAAGCAACATCATAATGGGCCACGCACGATCTTTCCGTCCCATTCTTTCTTCTATAATATCCTTTTACTTACATAAACTTACACGTTCATGCACTACACTACAAGACATGCTGGAAGACTGGGCGGTAACTTAGTAGGGCTCGTCCCGATTGGGGCAGTGTCTCGCTACTTGGTTGGGGTAAACCCCGCTAGCCGACGGTAGGTCGGCGTCGAATCTCAGTATCTAATAGGGGAATGTCAAATTCACCTCCTGAGAGGGAACACACGCTCTTCACTTACGAGACTAATAACCTTAGCAGTTGACGGGCCGGGAATTACTAATCAATCAATCGAAGCCCAGGGAGTACTTAGTGTTTCCGGAGTCATCACTAGCTGAAGTCACTAGTCCAGTGACTTGTTGTAGCATGTAATATTCTGCGAATGGTGGTGCTACTCTCAAGCTAGAATGAAAAATATAATTTCTACCTACCTTTCGGCTTGCAGGAATTTCGTCTCTCAAGGTCTCTCTTTCAGAAGGGGAGCGAGAGTATGCGAGAGAAACTCTAAGCTCCAGATTGGTCACCTGACGTCTGTGGTAGTGTAGTGCATATAAGTGTGTCAGTTTAACGGGTGGAGGAAGTAGAAGGAGAAAAGATCGTTCGTTGGTCTGTGGTCCGTGGCTGCGTGTTAAGATTTCAGCATAATTTTCCCCACATCGCAACTTAGCAGGATTCAGAGAATTTGTTTTCATTCAAAACTAATAAAACGACATTTACCTGTATTATTTCTATTAAAAATTAACAGCTTTAAGTTATTGTTGCAGGACAAACAAATGAATTATTTTTATGTATGGTGGGCGAAAATTTCTTTTGAAATATGAAGCTACGTGGATCTTTTGCTTCTGCACTTTAGTTTTCTCTAGATGTCCCTGCACGGACGACTTGAAGTTTAATATATTTTTATTCTCATCTTCGCGCAGTTAGGTGCCTTCCTCAGGATTTGAAAATCAACACCCTGCGTATTCATACAGTTCAGCATACAGAAACATCAATTTGAAAATTATGTTTAAATACACTAGTGGACGCGGCAATGCTTCGCCATTGCAATGTATTACACTTCACGTGCTAGTGGTCACGTGATTGTGAATCACGTTTTATGCTACGATCTGCAAAAATTTGAATAGACGCGTCTATGTACAAAACGCGTATTATAACAAAAATGTATTTTTGAATATTATAATAAACAAGTTTCTAAGCAACAAAAATGACTCACTTCGGTCCACTTCTACGCAAAAACCTGGAATATACGCTCTTAAATATGACACTTATATAAAAATATGCAATTAATGAAAAAATCTCAGAAATATGCAACTATGGAAAAAAATTGCCTAATTTATTTTCATTTTGGTGGTAGGTAAAGGTATATGCATTTCCTTTCGAAATGTTCTATCATTAAAGTCAGGTCATCGCATGATGTTCCGTGGCGTAGAAATGAGTAAATGGTCCTACATTAACACTATATGTGAAAGTACGTGTCAGTGTTGCCGTTTGCGATGAATTTCGCAGATTTTTTTATAAATTCTCAGAATGCCCGGTAAGGCATGTTATATGCCATTTAATATCATCTGATCCCTAAAAAGATTACTACGTATAGAATAAAAGAAAAAGATAGATTAACCGTTTAACTTCTTCAAAAACTTAAAGAAAAATATTCTCAAGGAAGGTTTTTCCTCAAGAGGCAGTACTATTTGGAACTTATTTTACTCACAAATTAGGCCGATGCTCAAGAAGACTTGAATGCATGGTTAATAGCATAAATACTCTCCTGAAATTTACTATATAAGGTGAATTATTTTAGTTCTGGAGTAAAAATATATTACTGATTCTGACTATCAATAGATAATCATGTAGACAAATCAATTAAAATCGGTGCTAATGTCGTCTTCAGTACAGGTAACTTTTCCAACAACCAGCTCACAAAACTTGCTTGTTTTAAAAACAATGCTTAATGACAAGATTCATCAATGGTCATTGAAGAAATTGCTTAATACCAAGAAAACAATCCAATTATGCCAACTACAAATAATATTTCAACATTTTCTGGCTTACATTATAATAACAATTGTGTACTACACACAACATTAATAACAAATAAATCTTCATCTCCACAGTCTCAAGATCAAACAAATAACTCATATATGTCAATTCCAAATTACAAACTTAGTTTTCCATCTTATTATTCATTATATCACTAATTACTAGTGTTTCTGAATTAATAGCACAACACTCACAAAAAGAAACACAAAACATTGGGATTTTCTTCGAAATTGCCCAAGGATTTGATAAAATTTGGCATTCTGTATTATTATTTAAACTACGTTCAATTACAATTCCTATATATTTATTCGAAATAATACAAAATCTACCTCATAATCAAACTTATTGTGCCAAAATAATACATCGTATTCTACTTCTCGTCGTATCTTCTAGTAATTCTTCAAAATTCGACACTTTCTCCTTTACTTTTTCAATATATACATGTCAGATATTCTACACCTTCCTTTTACCACCGTAGCACTGTATTCTGATGATATGCTCGTTTTTTATTTCACAAAAATATACTATCTGCTGGAAATACTCTACGAAATTCTTGACAAATTTTTCTGCATTTCAAAATTTTGATTTAGAACGAAATTATAACATAAAACGTGTTCGTTTCCACTTCTCCGAAGATAAATTTCTATAAAATGAACAGGAAATAAACAATAAAAAATAAGCCGGTAATGGTGAAATTGTTTTAACGTCTTGAAGAATTTTACTTTCATTTAAAGTGTTTTGTGGGGGTACTTCGCCGAAGTCGATCAAACGAACGTATTACCTGAAATATTTGTTTTCTTGCACTTCATTTCAGCGGTACCTATATATAAAAAGGAGGTAATAAATTTACAGTAACTTTACAATTTGTTGAATATCAATAATTTTCTTAGTTTATTAGTACTAAAGATATTTATGTACTGTGAATGAAGTACTATGACTAACAAATAAAATAGTTGTAATCTGAATACAGATGTAATGAGTGTTTTTGCAAAGAATTGTTAGTAATCGCCAAGCGAATGCATATAGTTCTGACAACGCTCCACTGGCAACAATGCGTTGCTGTCTTGAAACCTTGAAACATTTTAGAAGTTATTTTTATATCTACTTTAAGCTCACTTTACTAATCTACTTTACATATCTGACCTCTTGGCAAGCTCAACTATCAGTCCGCCGCCGCTATAAACGTTTCAAAATACAACGCGTCTGTAGGGTTAACGATAATGCATTCCTCTGCTGTTACTCTTCAAGGGCATCTAGCGTTATAAGACCTCTTCATCAGATTCCTCGGAATTTCAGGATCATCCCGTGATTACGTGCTCTAAACGCGTTTGCATGCGCGTTGAAATTATATCCGGCGAGCTGGAGGTAATTGTGTTATTGCCGCTGGCGTGGTAACTACCTCCACTTTGACGATTTCCCGAAACGGCACACACGTCAGTCAGTTACTCCCGGGCGTTGCTCGCTTAAGTTATTGTTCCGCGTGGCGGGCTATTTCAGCGCAGCACTTCACTGCTATTTTATCTCTGGGAAGCGGAGTTCAGATATCAGTTAGAGCTAGCAGTATTTGTTCTTTTTTATACTTATTCTTTTTCTACTTCTCCTCCGTTTCTTCCTAGTTCTATTTACAATGTTCGCCCTCCTTTTCTCCTTTTTATTTTTCTTTCTTGTTCTCATTCTTCTCCTTTCGTACACTTTTTTCTTTTATTTATTTGCTTTCGTATTCTTTTTCTTCTTCTCCTCGACCTCTTCTTCCTTTTCCTGTCCATCTTTGTTTTGGTCTTTCTTCATCTTCTTCTTTCCTTCCTGATGTTTTTATTCTTATTTTCTATTTCTTCTTTTACAGTCGTGGATGAATAGATTACTCGGCAGTTTTCTAAATAAGTCCCTTATTTGCTTGTGCGACCCAGTTATAGAAATAATTTTATGGAAATCCACCAGGGGTGTTTATGGTGAGCAAAATATTTTTTTAAATTATCAAAATTTGAATGTGATTTATTTTGCTTCGTTCCAATTCCAGCATTCTAGTTCAACTTTACACCCACAAATTTTTAACTACTGTATATGCGATGTCTTGTTTGGTTTGTCAATTTATTTATATTTACAAATTAGACCTATGAAAATTTGATTTTTACGACGTTTATTACTTCCCAACATACCGGGGAAAATGTGAAAATGCGACGCAATGAATTCCATTTTTTTGAAAACGAATTTCGACAGGAATCAGATTATGACAAAATTAGGAAATCGATAAACGTCTATTTATTATCTGTGGTTATGCTGAAAGAATCTTCTTCGCTTAGAGAATGAATTTCAGCGTGATTGTAATTTATAATTACTACAAGTAAATACGCACACAACGTTCGCACGTGCGAGCGAGAAGCCGCAAGCTGCTACGGATTCAGAAGGTCAGTTGGTGCTGGCATCTGCTGGCATCGCGATGTACCTCACCACCGAAAACTACACACTCGTGCTGTAAAACGCGCTCTAACAGAGCAGAGTTGTTACAAACTGGCATTGTAAACTTGGGTCTTGGTAGAGTACATACTCTCTGTAGAGAGTAGCGCATCCGCCACCATTTAACATCCTCTCACCCGAGGTTGCACTTAGGAGTTGAAGAGAAAATAATAACAACATAAGGCATTATGGAGTTTTTGGAGGATATTAATATTGGTTTATGACAGATTTGTTGTTCACAATACGCACACTATCGCACTGTAGAAATTCTTCTGTCAACAATAGTTTTCAATCGTTACTAACATCGCTTGTTTGGTACTGTTATTCACCATTCAACTTATTGTGGTTAAAATATGAAAAAACGTGATTCTGGAGCTCAAGATTACGTGCTCAAACTGTACTTCTATCTTATTCGTCGCATGCAGTGCTTACTATTCTCTGATGAAATACATCAAATTGGACATAAAATCGTCTGCTCAAAGAATTGGGCTACTTTCTCTGGGGACGATTTATCGTGTTTCTAGAGCACTCACTTGACGACTGTGGGAACTGATAGTGCGTAATTGACGTATTTGTTTCTTGAAAATTAAATACTCAAAAAATTATTAAATTGAATGTAAAGTTCGTGAAACATCATTAAACGGCACAAAGCCTCTAACTAATGGTACTTTATTTTTTGAGGTAGATTATTTAAGAAAAAATGATATTGTCATCATAAATACTTCATACCTTTAATTCGGGAACTTGCAAACATTTTGTTCTGTATAAGTCATTGTTTTAAATGCAAAAATAGCTTCTTACTAGGATACAATCTCGAACATATCTAAAAACGGAAAACTCTGCAACGTTTCGCACAGCTTCGGAGCAAGAGTAGCCTAAACAAGTGAAAGACGACGATTTAATTTTTAGATTGTGGAATAAAAAGCATATTTGGTCATAACGGTTTACGATTACACAAGGTTTGCTCACTGGTATGTGCGATACGAGATACCTCTGTACATGCAATTTCCATTTTATCATAATCTGTTACTAATTTCTACTTTTTCGTCAAACTTTTTTTGATGAGGGTCTCGGAGTAAATCACTATCTAGCAGTATAACTCTTCTGAGAGTGTGGGTTAATGTAAAATTTTCTAAGACATATTACATAATCGTAATATTTTTAACCCTAAAACGATGGAATCAGTCATTTTCACAACATTGTGATTTCAAATTTCGTTGTGTCTTGATTGGTTAATGTATTGATTAATTGAGTTTGATGTATCCAGGAAACTCAATAATTGTAATGTTTTGTATATAAGAAATATTTTTTAGCAGTCTTAGATTCCTAGATAATGGCTAATTCATTTTAGTTTAACTTCAGTGACTTAATACCCCACAAATTACTATGAGTTTCCAATGCATTTATAATATACTAAATTTATTTGTATTATCTTTATTCTCGTTCTCTTATTCATAACGCTTACATGAAATTAGCTGAGTCGTATTTCAAACATGATTGTATATAATAGTATACCGAATAATTTAATTCTTATTGATTGATGATCAGTTTGTAAATTTATGCTACTTTTTGCTAAAAATGATAATTCCGATCTATTACGAAAATAAAAATTCAATAAAACCTTATTGAAGGTACAAGCTAACAGGTTGCAACAAAGTTTAACACAAATAAAGTAATTGTATGTTTTAAATGCAATTCCAACCTTTTGAATGCATAAACATTAAATAAACCCAAAATATACTGTAAAACACACATTACACCATATTATTTATAAAAATTAATATATCTGTCAATAAATAAGGACATTTTGACTGTTCCCTTCTTTGTCTGTAGTATTATCCACGCAGGTTTTCTTGAGCTCTCATCTCGCCATTTTTCTAAGGAGTAAAGCGTTTGATTGTTTCGAAGGCAGGAATAATAAATAAATTTTGTAGTTCGTTTCTCAATCTGCAATATTTTCTATTGCAACAGAGCGATCACCTCAGATTTTACAGATTTGGTAAAAACGATCTATGCTATCGTTTATTCTTAATTCAACTAAAGTTAGGAATGTACTTATAATTTAGTTCGTATTCCAGGGCTCAAGAAAACGTGTGCATATAATACAGCTTTGTTGACATCTTACCGTTAGCGTATTGTGCAAGCGGGTTGTGGTTTTCGAGAATCAAATTTGGAGCAGTAGCTCACAGCAGTGCCGTCTGGTGACGGGGGTTGAGATGAGGACAAACCCAACATTTACTTTACTTACATCACATTAAAACATTTTTCTCAAAATAAATAAATGTGTAAATATATTACAACAATTTTTTAAGCAGTAAATTCGACTTCTCTCTTCTTTATAAGTAATTGCTTTCTCGACGTCGTACTTAGATTATTGTGTAAGCGGGTTGTATTTTTTAAATAAGTTTGTGACTTTAAAAAAGAAAGTGGAAGTGATGATACACAAATTTGTCTGATCCGGAGGGAGGCCATAAACCGAAAATTTACTTTACTTACATTACATTACAATACATTACATTACATTACATTACATTACATTACATTACATTACATTACATTACATTAGATAACATTACATTACATTACATAACATTACATTACATTACATTACATTACATTACATTACATTACATTACATTACATAACATTACATTACATTACATTACATTACATTACATTACATTACACTCCTTCCTTAAAATAAATAAATAAATAAATCAGTCAATAAATTAGCCCATTTTTGAAGCAGTCACTTTGACCGCTCCCTTCGGCTTGGGTGTGTGTAATAGCTTTGCCGACGTCCTACCGTTTGCGTATTGTGGTTCGGGGGGTACGGGCGTCTTTGAGAGAGTTCCAACTCCGGGCGTCAGTTGGCCAATCAGCAGAGACCGTCTGCTGCGCGGGCAGAGCTGGGGTGGTGGGGGGTTTGGGGGAGGGGCGAGAGGACTGGCGCCCGTGGGCGAGCTTTGCGCCCGCACCTAGCCGTAAAGGCGGCAAGCGCGTCTCGGGGCGCCGACAGGAGCGCGCGAAGGACGGGTTGGAATCGAGGCGAGGAGTGTTTTGCGTGGGGAGGGGGGAGGAAGCGTTTCGAGCCGTGAACGGCCGAACGCCACTTGCGGCGGGGGATTAGTGGTGGTCTGGGGAGGGGGGAGTATTCAGGATAGGGGGATGGGGTGTGGAGGGAGGAAAGTGGTGGTAGTCGGCTGCCGGGAGTGAGGGTCAGAGGTAGTGGTGAGTTTTGATGGATTCAAGGGGGAGCTGCTTTCAAACAGCCCAGAAAACTGAATATTTTTTCTAGTTAATAAATTATTCAAAGACTATTTTCTAACGGAGTTTTAAATGGACTGCATTAGTGAGAAAGAATGTGATCACTTTTAAGGAATCTAGCACAGAACACACGTATTGAACTCATCAAACATGCTTTTTGTTCTTTCTTTTTCTCCTCGTCTCCGTTTCATCCCTTATTTTTCCCTCGTCTATTTTTTACAATTTTTCTTTCCATTTTCTGTATCCTTTCACGAACTTCATATCCATGCTGATTGTTCTAGAGAAAGTTCAACTTGCACTTGAAAAAAGAGGATAGACAAGAAGAGACGAAGGAGGATGGGAAGGGAGAGAGTAAGGGGAAAGGGGGGGGGGTTGTGCGACTTGTGAAGTGGAAAGGGGTGGGGTGAGAGAAGTCGAGGCGCGGTCGGCACAAGTGAGGGGCAGAGGTACGTGGTTGAGGCTGTTGAGGGCGATGCGAGGGGGAGGGGGGCTATGAAGCCAACTTACTCAACCAGAAAACCTAATTTTTTTGTGTGTTGAATCCAATTTATTCATGTAGTGTTATTCATAGTTTTTATAAGAAGCTTTATTGCCTGAGTAACTTCTTTTGAAACGAGCGCGGTATGGAGCAAGTGTAAATTTTTCCGCGAATGCAAAGCAATTTATAAACGAGTTCCAAATTCGCTATTGGTTTTCTGTGTAACAAGAATATAATTTATAAGAGAACCCCAATTAATTTGCAAAGCATATTTTCTTGTGAGTCTGAGGTATTTGACGTCTGGTGGGAGAAACGTCTGGTCGGGCTGGTTCCGTTTCTAGGGATTGCATTTTATACTTTTGCCGCGGCACGCGATGATTGTGTCGTTGCATTTTGGCGAATGGTGTGATAAGTTTGAGAATATAATTAGATTCTTCATATAAGTGCAGTATAAAATGCTTAATAATTGTTTGATTGTTTCGTTGATGGCCGTATAAATGCCGTTTGAAGCGATGATTTTCTTGCATAGACCTTGAGAATAATGGTGGTATATATATTAGCTGTGATGGCAATAAAATTTCTATTTTATCTGACATGATAGTTTTCAATACTCGTCATCCCTTGTAGATTATCCCACAAGTCGATAGTAATTAACGTATATAATTGTGTTGCTCAGAGCTACTCTCTAGTAATATGAATTGACCTCATCGATATGCTTTGAATACTTTTTTTTTATGTATTCCTTCTTTTCATCTTCAGCTTCTGCTCTCCTCTGAGTTTTTTATGTTCCTTACGCTTTCTCATTTTCTGCGATTTTGTTCAATGTTTTTGTTACTATTCCGTTTCAGAATGTCGCTATTTTACATAAATTTTGCCACGATATGTCCTAACTTCTTCCCTTGTGGTGGCACGTGGATAGAGGTCGAATTGAGTGCGATGTGCGGTAGGGTGTAGGATAGGTTATTCAGGAAATGTCGTGATGTGTATATGTTGGAAAAGCGTGGGGGACGTGGTTGAGCCTTGAGGTAATATCCAGCTATAATTCCTGCGGGGATTGGAATGTGTGGATTATTAACTGGACGGAAATGTTCTACTTGGAGATAAGCTATTAATGTATTAATTAGAATAGTTAGGGGTACCTATTTCTTTATTAAGTTTGAATATTTAATTCCTCAAGGATACTCACCAATACTTTGGTCTGAATAGCTTTGGAAATGTCTAAAAAGGTAACATTGTATGGCTTTTTTTGATGGGCCGTGCTTGTAGATAGCTCCGT
>BOPP01000067.1:6036563-6082152 GCA_017312745.1 Gryllus bimaculatus | reverse complement strand
ATATATATATATATATATATATATATATATATATATATATATATATATATATGCACGAGGATGCGAGCTATATATTAGCAATTTCATTCTAATATTTTTTTTAATTTCGAAAATTAATTTTTATTTGATATTCATTTAGATAACACACGCTCAGTACTTTAAAATATAGTCCCAGGGTTTGATCATCCTGAGGGGCCCGTAAGATATCAAACGGCGTCAGCCGCTGTCGATCCTGTCTATCCGCTGTCACACACGCAGCGCGCGGCATCCACGAGGCTCCGCGGTCCCATTTCAATTCCCTTTCACGTCAACGCCTCGACCTCTCGCCGTCCGACCCTCGGAGCGCGCTGCCTCATTCCCAATCGATTCCCAGGTCGTTTCTCCCCCCCTCCCCCTACCCCTGAGGATGCGAGCGAGCGAGAACCGCCCAGCGCCGTACTTGTAACGCGGTTAACCGCCGCAATTCGAAGTCGCTACTGACGCACGTCTCGTGTGCTCGGGAAGGGCGTTCGGTGTGATTGGGTCGGGTATGGGCTGCTTCGATGCAGGCGGTGGGATTGGAGAAGCTTTGGAATGGAGGGGGTTGGAGTTAATGACGAACTCGGGAGATATTCAAAGATCGGCGTTTGGGAAGGAAATGAAGATAACTCGTCTGCAATGAGTTTGTTGCAATTGAAGTTTAAATATCAGTGTGTAACATCAACTGTCATTAGTCCGAAATTATTCGCGGCACAAAGTTTTGCGAGAGTAAAGGTGGCGGTCACTGCACTTAAATGAACTTTAAGAAAAAAAACTATAATAATTTTTGTATTTTTTCATTATACATTTTGTAAAAAATACTGTTTTTTCTGTGTATTTGGCTGGATCATTTTCTTAAGACATCTTATATTTGTTGTTAATTCAGGTAGTATTACTTATGTTTACAAACAGTTTAAATCAAGTATACATTACCAAGATAATTTTTCATTTAGAATGATGAATGACCCCTCAGTGGTGACTGACTGACTAAGTACTTGCAAGTAATAGTTATTTTTGTTGAAACTATTCGTAAATGTTAAGTCAAATATCTCAATTTCCTAATATAATATTTTTAATGACCAGACAGAGCATCTCTAAGTATTAAGACGAAAATAAAATGGAAAATGATAATGGGAATGTTAACTTTATGAATACACTATTACCAAATGATGAGTTGAAGATTTGAATAGAGTTAAATACTGAAAGAGAAAAAACACTCTAGCTGAATGTAAGCTAATAATATCTGAAATTTAAAATTACATATTTTTTATAATGGAGCTTGTAGTGTAGAAAATAATTTTTGTTGTCATGGAAAAAATATGTATGTAATACTGTTTCTATCCGATTATTCAATATTGCAAAAAATATATGGATTCCAAAAAAGGAAGAAATATGTAAATTCCGTTGTAATAAATTAGAAATATCTTATGTTTTATCTACTTGCTGATATTAATGTATTTATTATTTTATGTAAATATAATATATTATCATATACTTATTTGTAAATTGTATATGTTAATATCACTGAATAATGTGTATCCACCTGTAGTATTTTCGTGAAAATAACAATAATAGTAATTATTATTAATTATTATTATTATTATTAATTATTATTATTGTTATTTTTATTATTATAAAATGAACAAAAATCGACTACAACTACTGTTATTAATTGATGATTGAGCTTGCGGTTACAGTAGATTATAATCAATCTCCTTTATCTTCACAGTAAAACCAAACTATCTGCGTATATGACGCCCGCTAACATATGCGGCATCTCAGTTGAGATTTTCGTCCAAACGTCAAGGTCAGTCGCTGGAAAGGAATATCCACCACCAATTCCGAATCCAGAAGCTTCCAATCAACGAAGCTTCAGCTTCGAGTTCGCTACAGCGCACGTACCCACACTCGGCAACGGCTCCTTCAAATTACGATTAACCGCAACACAAGTACGAGGGCTCGAGGGGTGAGGGGCGATCCGCCAGTTCGAGTGGAAATCAACGAGACCGCCAGGCGAAAGGGAGATGATGAGGTGTTGGTGCGCCGGCGAGTGAAATCGATCCAGAGAAAGGGAGAGAGATAGAGGGAGACAGAGGTATTGGAGGGGAAGGAGAAGGGCCTGGGAGGAGGAGGAGGAGGAGGAGTGGGAGGGAGAAGGGGAAAGAAGTTCCGAGTTACTTCATCAATATTCAATTGTAGAGTGAGATCAATGTGACATACTGCGTAAGTGTTGCAGCCACCGAACTTTCAGAGACATGAGGATAGCGTGGGGAGTGACGTGTTAGTGGAAGGCAAGGGAGAATCTTCGAGAGGGCCAACGGGGGCGACAGAAGGTAGAGGAATTGAAAAGACGAGGGGCGAGGGACAAAAGAGGTTGAGATGTTCGAGAAAAAGAGAGGGGGAAGAATGGAAAGAATAAAAAGAGGAGAGAGGGGAAATGGATGAGAGAAGAAAGATGTGGAGAGTAGATTGGAAAGAGATTAAAGAAGAGGAAAATGGGGAGAGTGAGAAGAGGGGTATGGAACAGTGGTAAAAGAGAGAGAAACGAGAGGGGCGAGAGAAATAAGGAGCGATGCGTGTGTGAGAGAGTTATGTGTGTGTGAGAAAGAGAGTTGAGTGAGGGTGTGTTTCTGTGTGTGTGTGTGTGTGTGAGAGAGAGAGAGAGAGAGAGATATGTGAATGTGTTTGTTTTGGCGTGTGTGAGTGCGTGAGAGACAGAGACAGAAATAGAGAGAGTCACATAATCTGTAGTCAAATGAAGGGAAATACCAACGTGATACGATCAGTAAGTATTGCAAACACCGGGCGTCCAGACACCTTCAGAGAGACTTTCCTTGCCCACGTTATTAAAAGTTCACAAAATGTTGACCATACATTTTTTGTCATTCGTTAAAAAGCATTATGAGACATTTCCAAAAGGTGATGTCTGAGACAGACTGTGAGGTTGGGAAATATTCTGGGGAGACTGTGGCAGGTAATGAGGAAGAGGAATGTAGGAGAACAAATTATAAAGTTGAAGGTAAAAACCATATAATACCTGAAGATATCGTTGCTAGTTGTAATAAGAAGGTATATTCGTTAAATTTTTCTCAAACGTGTCTGACGGATTTTCCTCATTTTCCCGGGCAATTACTTGTCATCAAGATACTAACTTTTATTCTTCTACATTTCATCTATTTATCTATTTTGACAATTACTCTATTTGTATAACCGAGGTCGATCCGTCATGATAAAATTAGTTTTGTGGTTTTGACAAAACCGTGTTTACTAATTCGCGGTTACAGAGAACTACGTAAGACGCATTTATTTCTTTGTTTTGTATTCGAAAATTTTCTTTACCATTTCTATAAATAATTATACCTGTTTAAAAAATCAATTAAACATTATATTCTGTTGTTCTTCTGCTTCACACAAACACACAAACAAACATGGCGTTTTTAATAACAATTCCAAGAACGCAATAACAATAATAACTGCTATTATTCAAATATTACCCTTTAGAAACATGACCATTACCCTTCACTAACTTAATTGAAATTTATATATATATATATATATATATATATATATATATATATATATATATATATATATACATACATACATACATACATACATACATACATACACATACATACATACTCGAAGATCTGATTTTCTTACACTACTTGTGTTAATATGTCCCATTTATTCACATTCCTATTTGAATCTGCTGCGTTCTTGGCCATCGGTACTCGAGTACATTTTCAATTTTCCATTTTCAGCATAATCCATCTATGTCGTTGTATCTTCCTCCTTTCCACGCAAGGTTTTACTGTATCCCACTTCCAACGTTTATACTATCAATAATCCACTCAATTTATACATTTGACTGTTACCATCTTCGGAAACCGTCTAACACCTTTCGTTTGTCACCAGGCCGAAATCCCAACTGTTCTACCTGTTCATAACACGCGCTATTCTTCTGTCTCTAAAAATGCGCAGTGGAGTACCCATAATTTCTTTAGTTCTATTGCACTGATTATGCCCTTCCTCATACACCTACTCATTCCTAATTGGCTAATCCTTCTCAAGCACCTTATTTAGTTATTAAATGAACTATCGATTCTTGGGTTGGTTTCGTAATTTAATTAATACCCCCGACAATTACGCACGTGTACATATGATATTATAACCGCCACCAATTCTAATATTTTCCCTTTTATTAGTCACAATGCCCTTCCCCTACATTTTCGTTATTGATCACTTGCGATGTAATGCCTTTATATTCTCCATTAATGGTGTCGTTTAACCTTATAATCACAGGAAATTTGTTTAACTTTCGTTTATCTTGTTATGAATAATCACACTTGCTATTCCTTGTTTAATTAAACTTAATACGTGTCAACGATTTCATAGGTTATCCAAGGAAAGTTTATCCATACTCTAGATTTTCATATCTATCGAAATCTATTTTGTGACCTATTTGAACTTTTATATAGTTTGACCAATATGATCAATTTCTTAATATTATAAATTAGTTTTATAAACTATATTTCATTCATCAAGGATGACGTTGGCATATTTTACTTTCTTTAAAACGTTTATACTTGACTAGATTATCCTTAAGTGTATTTATTTTCATGGTTAATCATAAAGTGCATATTTTCGAAATATATGGGAAAATAATAGTTTTGGTATTATTGATTTCATTTGCTACTGCGTTTTTGTTAACTAAATTCATATCGAAATATTTATTAATAAAAGTTACATGATATTTCTTAGCTACAAGTAATTCGTTAAATTTATTTATGTTCGTACTGTGTTAACTTTGATGAGAAAGTTTAACTCCTTTATCCGATAGGTCATAAATTAATAGGTGTGTGCGAGGTAATTAATAAAAAATCAAGAGTTTGCAGTAAAAACAAATAAATCTAATATATAATAAGCAAGAAAAGAGTGAAAGAGACTTCGAGAACAAAATTATCGGCATTATCATACATATTTTATCACTACTTCAATTCAAACGCACTGAAAAGCTTTTATTGCACCTATATGTCCAGTAAATTAGAGGGTTAATCCAAAAATATTTCCTTTGCATGGCAAGTCTTCAAAGTTACTAAAGCTGTGTAAATGTAAATTTTGTAATGAATAAAATTTTGAAATGAAAAAAAATTGATAAAATGAATCCGAAAATTAGTAACTTAACTCCATTACAAACCGATGTAATCACTGTCATCAGTTATGAAATAAGTTAAAATACGTAAAAGTAAAAAACGATATTTTTAAGTATCTTATGTATTTTCGTGACTTAATCATTTATGCATTGGTCAATTATAAAAAATTTTATATACTTGTGCAAATAATCTATCTGTCATTATTGTAGTGAACATTTTTTACAGAAAAGTGAACACACTAGAACACTGATAGAATTTGAGGCATACGTAGAACTTTATAAGCAATAATTTTGTGTAAATAGAAATTTTGATGTTCTTGAAAGTAATAATGTTTGAGTAAAGTATAGAAATCATAAGGAAAAGAAAGAAGTAAGTTCAGTAGAATTTTTTAAATTATCTTCTAAAAACATATGGACAACAACTGAAAAAAGAATAAAATGGATCAAAGAGAAACATTCAATATTTTTAATTAATTTTAGTTCACAACTTTAAAATTATTTGAATGTACAAGTGTAACATAAGGAATTATATACCTTTAATTTTATGAAATATATGTTACTATCCCCCTATGTTCCGTTCAATTAATTAAATTTAAAAAATACCTTTGCTTGGAAGCATTAGCAATATTACTCAAGAAGAAGAGAAACAGTCATATGAACCATTTTTTAATAAAAATGGAAAGCTTTGTTTGCCCTTTAACACTGGTGATATTGCATCCACATAAATATCCTTTGAATCAATGACACGCAAAAACCCAAATATAACGAATATGGACTTGTGACCTTTTGTTCTGAACCTCCGCAAATAAGCAAGTATGTACCCAGTGATGATATTATAATGAATATTGCTATAAATCGTTCTGCAGAATCATAATTAGAAATTTCTCTCTTATACAAGATCATGCCGGTCTGTTATAAAAGTACTTAACCTTTAATTTAGTAACACCTAAATAATAGATATTCTTAAATTAATCAAAACTAATACTATTTGTTTTAAAGATTTTTCTCAGACGAAATCCCTCATTTATGTGATCCGCCCCGTACTGTTCGGCAAAACTGCCCATTTTCCATTTGCGTGTTTGCATCTCCAGATTGCATTTCCGCAAATAGGAATTTGACCATTTTGAATTTGATTGTACTCGTATTTGAAGAAATGGTACACTAGATTACTAGAAATGACACCTATTGTTTATGTATGATTTTGTAGATGAGTTTCATAGATAATTTAAAGTCTGTGTAAGTTGGTGATAAATCTCACTTGCATTAATTATTGTGAAATCAGTTTTTGGGTTAGTATTTCATGAATTCATCAGAACTAGTTGCACAATACATCAACAATAATAATAGATAATGATATTACTGTTGACACAGTACTAACGTGGAATAGATTACACCTAATGAGTTTCTGTTAACCAACCACTTATCAAATACGTTTGTATTGTTTAGTGTCAATTATCAAAATGAGACTTTCAGTTAGACCGTGGTGGCTTACGGCCGCCACGGCCAATGAATGTCAGTGAGACTTCTGACAGGGAGGATCTAGGGTTGGAGTCCCGCCACTGGTGAATTTTCGACACTAGCTAGATCGAATTGAGTCAGAGCCTGGAGGAAAATTCTAGTGACCGGCTTCCCTGTTCGGCAGATTTTCGTTGTATCTCCGCTCTCCTTCAATACAAACAGGTAGCGGTCCGTACGAGATCTTTCCTTCCTCTTCCTTATTCTGTCCTCACCCCTGACGTATATACTATATTTTATTAATTACACTACCACATTTAGAACAGTCGGAATCTGCACGGCTGTTGAGGCTGCGAAATATTGCTTAGATAATTGGGAGAGCATTTGCAGAAACTGCGATGAAAAGTTCTGTGCATCGCCTTTCTGTGTTCAGGTTCGACGAGAAAATTCTGAAAAGACGACATATAATTGACAAGATTAACACCTTGCCATAGGAATTATTAAATATTTAATAAATTGCCATCTCCTTTCCCATCTCTGATGAAAATAAGCATTCTCCTTACGAATTCTATTCGGCATTCACGCTTATTCATGCTTCTTGCCGCATCTCACAGTGTGGGTGTCGGAAGCTGTATACTGGAGTTGCTTGCCATAGGACCACCAACTTTTAATGCGTGCAATTTGCGTGTTACGTAGCTTCTCTGCACGATTGCTACAAAAACTGCCCGCGTCTCCAGATTCTCAAACAATGCGATCTCGTCGGATCTTATGTGAAAAAAAATCGTGAAATTTCTAGAATATGCCAAGTTTTGTTGTCGGCGAGCTAGGAGTTGGTGTGGTCTACCGGTCACATTTGATAACAATTGAAGATTTATTTAAGATAGTTTCGAGTTCTTGTCTCTTTTGAGAGAGTTCACGGGTTTTTGAGCCAAATTAGTACTCGAAAGCGGGAAGTTTGAAATGTATCATAAATTCTTCTTAAATACGTCAAAGAGATGCCAAACTGAATGAGCTTCAAGAGTGGTGCAAAATTTGAATTCACTTGTTCGCCTATGTGCCAATAGCGGCAGTTCGGGAGACGCATAGTCCTACACTCAGATGACAACGTTTCGGCAGACTTTGGGACCTTATTCAGTGACAATGCCGCATTGCAAGTTTAATCTTTTCCAAGGGTGTAGCGTCTCCCGGATAGTGAAATCCGGCCGTCAAAGCCTACGTTCTCATCAGACTCGTCTAGAGCTTACAAATGGTGAATGGGGCAGTACTGTTGATGTGTGATGTCACTGTCCGTTGATGGGTGATGTCAGCATAGGTCTTCGCTGGATCTCACCATCCAGCCACCAATAAGAACACCGTGAGAAAAAGCATGTACTTTACTTATGAGATTAAAGTTCACTTATGAGATTAAAGTTGGCGAGCCCAGAAACATGAAATAATCAATCAATAAATCTTAAATTTATTAGCTTGTAATGTGTTCTCTAAGTAATGCATTGGATCGGGCTTTTAATCTCAAAATACATTTCAACATTATAATGCCAGATTCTTAAAAAAATTAACCCCAAATCGAAGAAAACAATAATAGTAATAATAATAATAATAATAATAATAATAATAACAACAACAAGAATATACATCTGAAATATAGAAATATACTAAATACGTTTTGTTTGTGAAATAGAGTTCGTTCGTGACGAAGTAGGCGCAAAGCGTTACTAATATCTCTTCTACAATTCCTATACTCTTCATCGAAATCAAACTACACTCAAAATATTTTTAATATCCTCAGCAGCACTACCTTATGAACAAATAAGCCCCTAATAAATACTTATAAATGGCACATTTCATTGTCTGAAGATTCGGTACGTGTTTACGTCTATAGATTTGACTAGTGTTGTGGTGTTGCGAGAGTGGTTCAAAATACCCCTCGTATGCACGGTGCGGGGTTAAATAAGTTATAGCTGGCAGCAGATTTTAATGAAATGTCTCTCCTCTCTTGTTACTTTAGAACAATGCCTTTAGTATAGAGATTACTTTTATTCTACGACAAAAAATGACCCGATTACTTTTTTTAAATTTTTGGCCGGTTTCAATTAAAGAGTCATTCTTTACTTTTTTCTGTCATTTTAAAGCATTTTTTTCGTTTAGTTAACGAAATATGCTTATTAATTCTATTAAAAATTGTTTATTATCACTGTGTTTATGGCATGCGTGAAAATTAAAACTTAATTGTGCGATCAATAGTCCACAACAGTTAATCAAAACTCTGAGAACTGATCGAAATTGTCTAATTATGTGTTCTACGCGCATGTTTTCTTGAGCCCCAGCATACCTCCTCCCAATCCTTTGCTAACATTTGTTGAATTCAGAATGAATGATAGCAACACGTTTTGTTCACAAACTCTGATAACTACAAGTGTTTGCTCTCGTCCAATAGAAAATACTTTGATTCAAAAAACAAGCTACAGATTTCATATAATGGTCCTGTTAATAATCATAATAAAATACTCAACCCCCCCACTCCCCTCGCATCAACGAAATGAGGGCTCAAGAAAACGTGCGGTATCTATAATGCAGCGTTTCCAGATGGCCATGAAACATGAACAAAATGTACATCACATATTATGTACATCAAAAACATACAATCGATGAACTGATGAAAAAATTATAAACAAATCATTATTACTACTTCTTAGATATCCGTGTTAAGATTTGTAGTACAATAAGTTAAATTAGAAACTATTACCATACACGTACTTGACATCAATCATCCAAACCCACAAGTTGCTTTATATTGCGTAGATAAATGTTTACCTAACCAATTTGAACGTGTCACCCAGAGAGAGCCTAGAGAGAACAGTTATTTGCGCATAACTCTTTAATTTGTTTGAAAACTCAAGTAAATTGTTTATAATTTAATATATCGATATCATCCTTTACACGCCACGTCTTCAACATAAACAAGTATGACCATAGGCATATGGGTTTGACACTAGCTTACTAATGGAGCAACATAAAGAAGATTTGGTCTTAGCATAGTACAAATATAAAAATGTAAGCGTTAGTTGTATTTATCCGCAAAAAGTCAGAACTGAATCGTCAATCTCCTTTCCAATCTTAACACATGTTGTTCTCTCAATCATACCGTTACTTTTCGAACGAAGTAATGTTTTCATGGCTCTGTCAGCTTCTTCTAATATTTTAACTGACAAATGTTAAATATTTTTCACATTAAAACGTAATTATCTATTACAATTATTCTCTAAGACACTAAGGTGATCATAAATATACACTACAAGACCTCCTAAAATAGGTCTTGTTCAATTCCAATTTGACGTGGTCAGATAAATTATCATACATTCATAATGGTGAAAATATGATTGAATTACACAAAATTAAAATTAATCTTTAATAATCGAAACGAAAAAAATATTGCACGTAACACGTGGATAAAGGGGTATAATTGCACTCATGGTTAATAAAGATTGCTCCTATCGTCGCTTGTTTTCTTGAACATAACTTTCATGCAATTATACCCCTTTTTATACACTGATTTCGTTAATTACTATTGACTAATTTCATACCATTTTAACATTTTAAATAATTAACGTTCTTTAAATAACATAGCAGATGCAACATAATCTCCACAGAATTCCTGAGTAGTCTATTTGATTTCTTCCCTCAAAAATTGTAATATTAGTCTATCTAAAGTATATAATCTAGTCTAAAGTATATAATCTAAGGGTCCTGTGACACCTATCGGCAACCCTGTTGGTTCGGACGATTTTGCGACAACTTTGTAAAGAGAGATTCCTGGCAAAGAAGAGTACTTCCAAAAGTGTGCTAGTTGAGTTAATGTGAACGAAAGTAAGAATCCTTGATTACACATGTAACCATTAAAGAACAGATTGCGTTCTTCATCTGGTTTCGATCAATTTTTTTACGTCGTTTTTCTTTGCTTCTAGCGCATTTTAAAAACAATTTAAGAATATTTTTATTGATCGTTTTTCGCGATGTTGTGGCCATTAAAAACCACTTACTAGTTAAAATGTATTTATTGTAAATTACACTCTTACTTTTTTAGTCGGCTATGTAAAAAATAGCGCATTAATCTGCACAATAATGATACCAATTGCTGCAAATTCAGGAAAGGTATATAGTACTTTATTTCGTAACTAGTTCCTACCATCCCTTCGTATGATTAATGAACGTACGTAACAAGATTAAAGAATGGAAGAAAATGAACCTAGCATCGTTTAGTAAAAAAATTGTGAATATTTTTATTTTACCGTCAGTCATTAGCACCTGATTTTATGCCAAACTCTTTTGCTCTCGTGAAGGAAGCAATCCATCATTCTGGTAAATTTACCCATTAGCCTGCACCGAATACGATCTGCGTTGATACCAATCGACGAAAGCAGAAGGTAGTAATTACTTTGCATGCAGTTCCTTCGGTGCAAGGCTCTAAACAGCACTTGCATGTACAAGGAACCGTCTGCAGCTACTACGTGAAAAAAGATGAATGTTTTATGGAAAGTTACGAAGAATATTTCAGAGATTATAACCGTTGAATCATTATTGTTAATTGTTCTGAACACAACCACATTATTAGTTAGAAAATATAAAGCTTTTACAATAGATATAATTTCTCATTTCATGGACTCTTATTTAAAAAGAATAACTTCGAATGGTCCTTTTTTCGTGAAAAAATGCGTTGTAGACTTTTTACCTTCTATGATTTGATTGAATTGAAAATGGAACAAATCCATTTCCAAAAGTGGATATAGACTATTTACAACGTAGTACTTCCACTTCTATAAGTTTTGAATATGAACTTGTAATGCACTAATGTACTTAAATTGTGTGTATTCGTTTACATCGTTTTTATAATGTTCATATAACTTCCATTTATATCATCGCAAAGTGTTCCAATAAATAAAATTTGTAAAGGAGTAGAAACATTTGTAGTTGTATTACACGTAGGTATACAGTTGTTTGTTTTGTAATTCGATTTTTTTTATACGAATGGCGTTGTCTTTTGACGCGTGTATCTTTGGAATGACACATCAATCCTATAAACTTCTAGAATATGTGCAAGGTTAACGATCACTTTTGGCTAGGATAATTTATTTCCTATAACAATGTTCCAGACGATTTTCTCCATATTGTTAGGAAATTCACTTACCACTACATTTTACAAATAAACAAAATCTCATTGGCAGAGTCTGAAAGTATACCTGATAAACACCAGTGGCTGCGAGATTTCCGACCACACATTTCTTGAAAAAAATAGATCATCTTTGACTTCTCGAAAAGCACTAAGTGTTTTAAAATCTTGGCTGATTGCCTAAGCTTTATAAAAAATAGTGGACTTATGTTTGATCAGATGGGCTACATAACAAAGCACTTAAGCCTTATTTGCAATAATAATACTTGCGTTGAAAAAATGCATTCTGGAGAAATATTTCCCATATAGCTCTAACCTTAGATCGTCCCCGTAAACGAAAGTAGTCTGTGGCCAAGTCGGTAAATCTCATTGCCACACTATAGCATAACACAAAGAAAACTAGCTCATAATTTTAGAAAACTTAAATGCTCTATTGCCAACTTTTAGGATTTTTCGTTTTTTTAATGTCATTTTTCAGCCGGCTGTAGAATATAAGAAGCTAACACAAACTCAAAAATCAAAATTACAATGAAGCTACTCATACATGCATTATAGGCAAATTAGAGGATCACAAAATTTACTAATATTATTTATTATCATTATTACATTATCATTATTAGCAATAGTTATTATTATAAAAAAATAAATGAACTCCAACTATCAGATCATAGAGTAAATAAAGCCAACTAATTAAGTGCGAAAAAGAAAACAGGACACAAAATACATCAGATTACGTATACATACTACAACAGTGTAGTAGTTGTTTATTTAAGGCAAGAAGTGTTAACTAAAAATGTTTGAACAATACAACACAACCACTTAAGACGCACTGCGGTAGACCGTTCATATTTTGGCAAATTTGAGAATAGAGCCTAAAATTTGGGAGTAGAGCGTTTCATTGCTCTAAAATTTTGAACTAGTTTTGTTTTATGTTCTGCTCCTGTGTGCCAGCTTTATGGACATTCCGTGGCCCAAGAAGGCGGGCGATGCTCAAAACCCGTGCCTCACCGAGGCCGCCTTCAAAGTAGGAAGCTCTTTCGAAAGAAAGAACAGACGCTTTCAGTAATCCTTTCCGCTTCTTAGAGGCAATTGTCTTCCCGTCGCTTCTCTCAGTTACTAATACTCTTCCACTCAACCCATTCGCAATACAAGACCTTCCCTACGTCTTTCCTTGTTTTCCCTCTGTGGCCGAATGCCTGTTTCGCGTCTTTCGTCGACCGTCTGCAATTTTTTATTTCTCCAGCTTTGCTTCTTTCTTTTTTTGTAATCTTCCGAGACATCAAGTCTTTCAGTCATGCCCCGTCACTTCGTTGTCCAACTTCGCTGCTCTTCCTTAATCTTCGAGGTTGTGCTGAATTTAGCGCGCTCGACTTTAATATCTCGGGGAGACGAATGGGTTACTTTTCGGGCACTTTCACAGGGGGACTAGATGCACCCGAGCAAATTTTCGTCTTCCGTTCTCTTGGATTGGTCAATCCTTTTTACGAGGTTTTGCGAAATAAAAAAAATACAGTCGTAAAGACCTACTTCGTGAAGTTGTGGATCCGGCTAAGTTAATTTGAAAACAACATAAAATGTGTCTTAAATGAACTTTTTTAAGTAACACTAGTTAATTAGGATCAAATCCTATAATCTCTGCGACGAACGTTTTTTTCCTTATTTGCTGAAATATGAAATGTAATTTGTTTGTAACGTACTTAGACTACATTCATTTTTATTATTTGCTCTTGGTTAGCGTATCTCAAGTGTTTTCTTTTTTTCAAGAAAAGCAATAATTGTTCTTTGAGATATGAAGTTATGTTGCAGTTATATTTACTATAGTGAAGTATGACCCATTGCTTTATAACTACTTCAAATGGCGCATGCTGCATTGCATTAAATTGTCGCAGTACCTTACTGAGTTTTGTTTTGCAAACCTAAAGAAGTAAACTAGTAATTAGCACAACACTATGAATCATTTACGGCTTGATTTACATACTAGAAGCGATGTTTGCGACACATTTGTTTAAAAAAAACAAGATCCTTCTTCACTCACGTATTGCAATATAGATTTCGTAACTTGACCAAATTTAAACATCGGGTGCAATATATAATTTCCAAATAATAGTACCATTATATAATCACGGCCATCGAAGAATAAAGAATTAAAAATAGGGACCAATCACGGGATTGGTCAATGAGGTTGGAGAAACAATTAGTTACGCCAACGTTTCGAAACATTGAATTTTTTCATCTGGGCTAAAGTATTAACAATGAACAGTGCATGAGGACAACATACATTACAATAAGTTGATTGTTAAATATTTAACACAAATAAAACCAAAAAATAAAAATTAAAAAAACATAAAGTAGTATAAATGTGTGGTGTTTAATTTATCCTACATTATATTTTTTAATTTGTTGGCTTTAGTTGTGTTAGATATTTAACAATCAATCTATTTCAATGTATGTTGTCCTCATGCACTGTTCATAGTTTATATTTTAGCCCTGACGAATATATTAAGTATTTTGAAACGGTGTAACTAATTGGTTCCCTAATCACATTAACCAATCCTGTGAACCGATATTAATTGAAATAATAGTAATTTATTATCTACTACTATAAATAATATAAACTATCGTCTTATGTTACGTGAGTATTTTTTTCCGCGCCCAACAGGGTGGTTAAACGATTAAATAATACATTAGTTCATATGTAAGAATTATTTGTTTTGTTCACTATAATATCGTAATTGACTAAACTGCAAGAGGTGTTTCATTTTTTCACTCATTGCTGAACCAATGAGGAATAAGCGAGGTTATTTTCAACATGTCTTGGCCTACCGATGAGAAATTACTCGCATTTAGTAACATTTTAATCAAAATAAATTTATTAATAAACATGAAAATACTTATAATATTGCTTAAAACGAAAAGTGTCGCTCTACGCTTGTGCAGAATGGGAGAAAATAAAAACCAGGAAGAAAAAAGACATTCAACAGTGATTAAGTCTTAGATTTAGATTTATTCAGTCAAAAATATATCGTGATTAAGCCTTCATAACGAGAAAAATATAATATATCAATTTCGAGACTGCGAAAAGAATCATCTGGAATAATAAGAAATCAGAATTTCCTGAAAACAAGAGAAAAGACATTCTGCTCTCAAGTGGTCTCGTGATCTATAAAATTTTATTTTTTAATAACTGCTAAATAAAAGTATTTAAGGAAAACGTCAGATATTTATTGTCTTGTAAAATATATGAAATAAATTGCACACTCGGTTACTTTAAGATCGGAAAGTTTGTGGTGCTCACGAGGGAGCAATTTATCTTTATCTTATTTTTAATAAAAGTAAAAATCGCTGACTAGTCAAATATACTATTATCACAATTCTTCTCTTTTGCGCATTTTGTATAGTGCACTGAGATATTTACTTCAATTTACGAAAAGAATGTCGCTTGGCATCACAAAGGAGCAATTCAATTGGGAATTGTTGAACTTCCAACTCGAAAATAGAACTACGCTATGCACAAAATTAACAAAAAATCTTATAAACATATACAAATAAACATTAAAAAAGACATTCCGCTATAATTTACAAATATTTAATTAATAAAATGTATTATATATGGGGCAAAGTGACAGAAAGAGTTAAATTCTTTGTTTTGCCGAAAAAGTATTGTTAAGTTTTAGAGGATAACAATGGTAAACCAATCAAAGATATGAGTTAAAAATAGAGTAAACAAAATTTAAATTTAAATTTGTTATCGTTGAATCTTCAAAATATCTTATTAAATACTGAATAATATTTTGCATTTTAAACAAAAATAAAATTTACGTTTAATACTCAATATTACAATACAATACATTTCGAACAAGAATTAATGAACTTCTAGTAAAACTGCTGTAATATAAAATATAATTTACAGGGATGTGTGGTATCCACAACTTATTTTCAGCTCACGAAAAACCTTGACCATGAGTTGAAGGTAAAACCTCACGTAACAGAGGAAACAAAAGAAATATTACAGAAAAGGAATTATTGGGTAGGGCGTCAAGAACCAGAAAAAGTGTTGCGTAGGGCCAGAAAAGGGAGAACTGAAATGGAGAAGGACGATGAGCGCATCCTCGTTCCCTTCACGGCATCGATCGGCCCTTTGGACTCTTTCCCCACCCCCGGCTCTTCTCCCACCCCTCGCGGCCCTCCTGCACTCCGCGAGGCAAACTCATCGTGCAGGCCCCGAATCACTAAAACACAGGCGCTCTCGCAGATCTTGTCCCTCTATTCATTGGCGAGACTATGGGAATGCTTGCCTTGCGAAGTGGCATAGCTAGGTTGAATTTGGTCGTTGACTAGAGAAGAATTCTATCATATGACTGGAAGTTTTGGGTGGTTTCTCCGATCATCAGCAGACGAATGCCGGAGTAGTTACTTGACAAACGGGTCACGGACCGCGCGCGATCTTTCCTTCTCATGCTTGTATCCTACCTCTTTCTTACACACACTTAATCTTTCATGCAGTATGCTACTACACATATCAGGAGATCGGTCTGTGGCTCAGAGCTTGTCTTGGCTGAGGCAGTGCCAAGCGGATAGAAGATACCTGGTTGATGGAAACACCGTACGCAGTGGGGTAGTTCGGCGCCGGATATTGGGGCAGATAACCGTCACCTTCTCCGATAAAAGCATGCACAACATTTGCCGTACTATTGACTTTATTAGTTGTCGCACCAGAAAACACTAATCAATCAATCAATCCTTGAGAGTTGTTGCCAGCGAATTATTTAGTCGCTAACTAACGGGACGTGAGGTCAAAGACTAGCACCGTCATAATTTTTATCTACCTCTCCTTAGGTAAGGAGCTTCTTTTTCTTTATTTAGAGCTTTTTTTAAATAGAACATTTTTTAAACCTAAGTGGTAGCTTTGTATATCAACGCATGTTGGATATTCAGAAAATGTTTCAAAGCCATAGTCATGCGCAATAGCTTCCTAGAAATTCCAATGTCTCGTACAGCTAAGTATACACACAATATTCTGTTGAAATTGTAATGTATTGTATTGTTGAAATTGTAATGTATGTCGATGAAGAGAACAGTTGTGTATTGAAACTGTTTTATCATACATGTTTATTATATACCATACCGTTTGCCTCACGTGGAATAAGCCAATTTGAAAATTTTTACTAATATGCTTGAAAATATTTATTATAAGAATGTGCACCCTGCTGGACAAGTCAATTCCAAACTGTTTTAAATTGATATTATACTTGAAAATATTTATCTTTGGTTATTGAACAATGTGCGACTATCACGTTCTTCTATAATTAAATATTACTTAAGTGGTCCGACGTCCCGTCCAGTATGGACTAGGCCAATTATTAAAAATTTATTCTGTTAAAAATCTCAAAATTTTTAAATTGAGAAGTCTATCTCTTAAAATAATAAACAGCTTTCCTTTTTCAATAACACAAATCCATCATTAGTGTTTCTATTTACGAAATAATTTTCTTTACTTTATAAATACCGTTAGTAAACCATCAAACTTAATATGATTTTTGTTACTTATTATTAGCCTTTTTAAGATTTGTTCAATAATTTCTTAGCTAAGAATAGTTCCGTTATCTTGTAAGATGTTTTCCGTGTTGCTTACGGTTTGAGACTATCTTGTCTTCGTAGACCGAGCTGTCGAAGTAAAGAATTTTTTCCCGAAGAATCTCCACGGACACCAATAATTTTCAGTTCTTGTTTCTTGGAGTTGAAACAGTCTCAAAATTAATGTCCCTCAAACTGTTCTTAAATAAAACGAACTACTTACATACAAATTACTCTATAAGACTTTGGACGGACTTCCCTATTCAATACTACTTCAGATCACAACTAAACGTCCTGTTTGCTTACATCACTACTACGACCTTCAATGTGCTTGCGACGGTGATCCGTTAGCTTCTTATATTCTTGAAATGGCGACCAGATTGCCTTGCATGTGTCAACGACCTCCATCAAATACCTTCTGTCAAATCTGTCAAAATTACTGCTTCGATAAAACATGTGACCTTCGTTTACGTCTCTCTTCGAACTTTCAGCAAGGAATTTTGTGATCTTCTAAAACTCGTTTCCCGACAGTCACATATATTGACTAGAAGCCTACCCCTTTACTAAAATTTGTCACAATTGGTTGTCCATCTTTCATACAACTCGTCATGTGCCGCTCCCAAAATAATAATAATAATAATAATAATAATAATAATAATAATAATAATAATATAATATTATAAGTATATCATAGTATACACAAACTTACCACCTCACGGTAGCAGGCATGAACCGTAAACGGGTTATAAGATTTTGCTCGTGAAGCGAGCTTTAAAAAATCTAGGGAGCAGGATCTTCGGGGTGCGAGAAAGGTTTGAACCATTGACACACAATAAAATCACACAGATTGACACAAAAGAGGTATAATTTCCATAAACTTTTAGTGGATAAGTTGATGACAGAACCAAGAATATAGAATACACTTTTACAAGAATAATCAAAAACACAATAGACATTTACAAACACACACTCATATGAAAGAACACATAATTTACTTCAAAATTGATACTCTGGACATATATTACCTCTAAAACTAACTGGGAATTCCCTTGGAAAATTAATTATATATAATTTGTGCTACTTCTAATTACATTGCACATGAATCAAAAATTCAATTTACAATCTCTCGCTTCAAGATATTAATGTAAAGAACAAAATGTGTGCAAGTGCACTACTCTAATTTACAATTTAACTGTGTCTGACAATAGCGAAATAATAAATGTCCTAAGTAGAATGTTTTTAGGCAGGCAATAGCGCATCAAAACGTTCCTACTAATAATACTGTAATTTGTTCGCCACCCGTGTCCTCAAAATTCTTAACAATTTCCTATACTAGTTGTCCCGTGCGAGTGACCTTGACCTATTTTCTGCGCGGTTCCTAAACTGTTACCTCGAATTTCCACTTTTGCCTTGATGGAGTGCGCGTGGTCGTTGCGGTGACGGTCTGCTCGTCCAACCTCTGCGCTTGTAAGATAGACGGGATTCGTGCCTGCGTGCGTTGCCTTCTTGCGTCCTCTTCCGTTCTTTCTTCGTGTCGATCCCGTTTCTTCCTCGTGGCGACGAGTCTCCGGCCTCTTCTTCTTCCTCATCTGCTACCGGCGCCTCTGACTACTGCCCACGTTGCGAAAATGTCCTTGCACTTGTCGAATACTCGTGCAAGTTCCTCGCGTCGTTGCTTACTTTTACTTTGACAAGCCAGAACTTTTAATGTTTCCTTCAGAACGGGTAATTTTTACTTCCGTGTTGTTAATTGAAGAACACTATTTAATCTGCACTATCTCGCGGAGCGACTAACTAGAACGTCTGTTCGACGCGAACACTCCTACCTAGTAAGTCGTTGCAGCGGGCAAACAATATCTAATGTAACGAGAGTGTTGACTCGGCGAACGGTGATCAAAAGAGCAGCTGCTTACTCGACGCGTGGTGACCAGAAATAAGAGAGCTTCCGCTTGCGGGTTCGCGTATTTATGGCGCGGAGCCTGGGGAAATACTTCGTGAAGGGGGGGTTGCTACTTCCCCTCTCTTAACCCTTCACAAGGAAAACATAGCTCGCAATTTCGCATTCGCTTAGTTCGGGCAACGGATACCAGGCCGCGCGTTTAAGTACCTCTGCCTTACACGCCTGTTATCCTCGCTGCTTCCGTAGTGTTCACACATGAGACGGTGGTGTTATGGGGTTGCACAATCCCATAACGCCACAATATATATATATATATATATATATATATATATATAATGTACGTCCACGTCCCAAATCCTATGTTTATTTTGTACTAGAAATATCCAAATTTTAAAATCCATGATTTATAGCGGCCTCGCACAGTGTTATATTACATCGTAATATTTGGATCTATTTCTTTAATGTCCAATATTGATACTCACTGTCCTCTTTGTAAATGTAACATGCTAAAGTAAAATAAAAATGTAAACAAAATGTATAAAAGCAACTAAATCACGCATCAGATCAAACCCATTGAATGCTTATAATTTAAATAAAAAGATAAATGTAAATAATACATTTTTCACTTTCGCATTTGACTAAAATCCTTTAAAAAAGACCATTCAAAATATCAATTTTTTATTTAATTAACTATAAAACTTAATTTCGTTTTAATGTGTACTATCAATTTTGAAGAGCAATTGCGAAGTTATGAAAAAAATTAACTCCGAACGGAGAGAAAATAATTCTACTAAATGGCACAAAATCAGTTCTCAAAACCAACACTGACGTTAACATAAAAACACATTTAAATCAAATGGTAATGTAATTTTTGACATCTCTTTTATACGCGTACAGTGATAAAAAACGATTAATCTATTATGAACGTGGGAAAACCCACATCAGGTGCATATGTTGAAATGGTACGTCTCCACGTTTGGATATCTCATCCCTTTTACCCGCGTCAGCTGCCACCTTTGATATGTTTCCCGCCCTACATTTCTGTCAGAGCATCCCGTGCCAGGCCTGAAAGCTGCAGCTTTGTCCACAGTTACTACCAGAAAACTTCCCGCATATATCATAAATTTCGTTTTTATCCGCACTTTTTTTAAATGGAACACAAATGTATTGCAATATATTTGTATATTTTTATATATTTGTATATTGCATACACTGGTTATATACGTAAAAGGTGTTTCGAAAGATTATGAAGCCTTTACTCCTCTCCCCATGTAGAAACGGCGAATACCCTCCTCTTTTCCATTTTCTCGAATGGCGATCGACGTATTCTATGAGCTTATGACTCGTTGGTTGAGTTGTACCTACGCTACCTTGCCTAGACACGTGCTCGGGATGAACATGCACTTAGGGAGTACTCGCCACGTGAACCTTCACCCATCCGCATACAAAGCTTTAAAAGTAACACCGTATACCAAGAGTGGTACACGTGTACTCTACTCAAATGTTATGCAAGATTGCTTTGAAATATGAAATAACTACCTAAAATAAGAACATTTTTATTATTTTGTGCAGTTATAATGAAAAACAAATTTAGTATAATTAAGTATTTTTACTTCTTGGTTTCTTTTTTATTACACCAATACACTTCACCAAATTCTTATTTCCATGTTATTCGTGGTTTAGGCAACGAACGCATATTTTTATTGTTTTTGTATCTGAATATTTATTACATGTTAACGATGAACACTTGTTCAACTCTTTCTATCTCTCTTTCTAATGATTAATAAAAAATTAAAAATTGGGACCACGGAATACACAGCAGGGTACAAATGTACCCCGGAGCTTGTTTTGAAATAGAAAACATAAAACAGTTTAAAATTATTACTTTCTTTAAGACCTAATATTCAACGTAAGACTTTCGGAGAATGTAATGAAATTTCAATGTCACAAAATATTCGAAACGTACACAAGTACAAAATTGAGATAAGGATACATGTGTACCACACTTGGTATGTGAAGGGCTAAAGGAGTATTCTGCAGTTAACGTCTCGTTTTGTTCAAAGCCTGAGTGCGAGCTGACCCTATGATTATCCGCCCAATTTGCCTAAATCAGTGAGAAGCGTGCCGGCTCGCGCCGCTGCCTCACCCACACCGCACCTTTGTACGCCCGTCAACACATTAACGCAGGCTGTCTTCTGACTTTCAATCATTTTTTGTTACTTAAGGTCGCATCAACTACTAGGTCTTTAGCGACCATTATTGCGTGTAACTGTATGGTAACTATGAGGATGACACGATATGATGATGATGATGATGATAGGGAGTGAAAGGACGAACACAATACAACCAGGCGGGATCCCATGATCCTTCGGTCTGAGATCGCTACGGCACGACTGCCTTAGCGATCTCGGTCATACGGACCGGCTAAGATCTATACTGCTGAAGAAGGCCACATCAACATGGCCGAAACGTCAGCACAATTGACCGAGACGCGGCTCATCTCGGATAGCCAAGAATGCATTGACTCCGGCCGCAGAAGCCCACGAACCCTTTTAATTGTTTGCTGTTTGTTCGTAACGGTCGCCTTCTGAGTTGGGCCGTTGTCTCCGTCGCCAGCTGCCCTCGCGCCTGCCGACACTGAGTCGCAAATACGTCTTGCCAGCTCGCGTTCTCCGTCTCCATCGAGTGCACGAGGACAGCTTCCGATTCGCTACGGACTGCACGAGAGTTCTCCTATGTGAAAGCGTCCTGCCACTCTGCACATGCGACCTTAAAGCCTCCTCTTTGTTTCCATCTTTATTTATTCCAATTATCTTAGGATGTGTGATCCATTACAGTATATTTAAACAGTATTTAGTATTATTATCCCTGAAGATGGAATAATGCATTAATGAATGTTGGTGAGCGTAGTTTTATGTAGACTTATCTAACATCCAACATCTCTTACAGATTTAGCAAGTGGTTAAGAAAGGTAGCATATAAACCTGTTACTTTGTCCATAATTTTACCTGTTTAGAACATGTCCTATTTCTCTTTATAACTGTATTTAAAAATCTGACTAGTGATGCTACAAAAGTACTTTCTCTTCTTATTTGTATCTCTTGCAATGTTCGATAATTTAATGCAAATAGACCTGCATAAAGCGTCATGCTCAACTCAAAAACGTAATTCAGAAAATTGTAGCTGTTTTTGAGGGCGAAGATTTGTAAATTACTTTTATTTTAAGCAGAAACTACGCGATTTTTTAAAATTATAAATAAACTTATTTGAGGATCTCCTTCTTAAAACCAAATTCATTAAGAAAACATCTCTATTAGCAACATTGTAGTTTAGTAACTCTAAATTTGTGAAATAAAGAAAATAAACATAGAATTTCCCAAAAATGGTACCTGCCATTATTTTAAAGCGTAAATTTCATTTACTTGAAAAAATAAAGATTTTTTTACTTTACAAAATTTTTCATATTGTTCACAATGTTATGAACACGGCTGAGTTTTCTTAAATTAATTGTATGGACCTTATTTAAAAATATGTGCTTTGATACCACATTGTATTAAGAAAAAAACATGTATCTTCAATAATATTGTAACGTTTCTCCGTGGTGAATTGAAACCAACACAATAAACAAAAAGAAGTTTATTCTGAACAATTATACCACTAAAATTCTAACTTGGGTCTTATTTACAGATATATTACAATTAATTATTTCTTTTACACACGATTCCGCTTTCTCTTGATGATTTATTTACACAGTTTTTCACTCCTTACACACCTATTTTATTTACACAGTCTCTTCTTCTACAGTTATCAGCCAGTTCCAATGCACGTCCCACGGTCCACTGCTACTGGATCCCAAATTCCCTGGCACAGGACCACAATTCCCTTGCGCCACACCACATCTTCACTGCGCACACCAGGGTCCACTGCACTGCTGTTTACACGCGATTGCCCACTTCACAGCTCAGCTTCCACTGCAGACTTCACACTGCTGACTGACACTGTATTCCCCACTGCACCCACTGCTTACCGCGATGCCCACCCTTCACAGCTCAGCTTCCACTGCAGACTTCAGACTGCTGACTGCCTTGGCTTCAACCGCGTGCACACTCTTCACCCGCAATGCACATTTCACAGCACAGCTTCCACTTCGACACACTGACGGACTGACTGCTTCTCCTGCCACTCACTGACCGCCTTACTACCCACTGACTTCTACTCACGTCTTCTACTAACTTCTTCTACTAAACTGACTCGCGGCGCCGGCAGCGGCGCATTTAACCTGCCGGCGCTTGTCTCCAGGCACCCGGCATATTCCGGCGTTTCCGCGGCTGCGGATAGTCCGAACCGTCTACTTCGGGGGCGGGAGGCGGGAAGGGGCGCCGGCAGATGACGCAATCCACGCGCAGCGAATTCGGCAGGTGACGCAATATTTGTAACAATATATTTGTAGGAAGACACCGAAAAAACGCACAACTTTTTTCAATTTATTAGAGTCCAACGATAAAAGTACAGTAGACATTGTTTGCTCTATCCAAAACAAATTAATGCAAACAATTCTATAGATTATTAAGATTATTTTATAATGTCTGTGAATGTTCATATATTAGTCTAAAAATCAAAATATCCCATTCAAATTCGCGGAATGATTCGGCATCGACCAACCCATGGCTAGCGGAGTTTTCCCAAACAAGATATCTCTCACTGACTGGGCACTGCCTCTACACTTACAAGATCTATGCTCCTCACCGGTCTCCCGACACACATAGCAGTGTAGTACACGTTAGTGTACGTGTCTGTAAGTAAGTGGTGAAGATAGTACAAGGAAGAGGAGGGAAATATCGCACACTGCCCCTGGCCTATTTTTTAGAGTACCGCTCCGGTATTCGCCTTGTGTTGGTCGGAGAAACTAAGAAAAACTACCGATCAGAGAAATCAGCTGTTTCAATTCTTCTCCATACAGATACTCAGTTCAACCTAGCTGACAAGCTAGTGTCGAAAATTTTGTCGTCGTCGGATCTCCAACGCACGATTTTCCGATCACAGGCACTAAGAGAGATTAAAAAGGAGTGAGGACAAGGGATCCGCCTGTTTTACTCCTCTACGAATTGTCAATCAATTTGAATAGTTATTTCCTTTCGACGGGTGCTGAATGGTGGTGGAATCATCGGCGTAAGAGTCCATTACCAAATCGGTAAAGGCGACAGCGATCCCTTTCCTGTACAGAGCCCACCGAATTACCGCCCGAGGAACGTTGTCAAATGCTTTGGGTATATCTAGGACAGCACATTCACCCCCCTCTGTTTTATCATGTCACAGACTGCTTCATGAAGACTTTCAATATTAGCGAAACAGTCAGGTTCAGGGATAAACCCTTTTCTGGATTGTATTGTACTTCACCCCGGATCGAATGCGCTCGTCCATAATAACCCAAAACATTCTGCACAGCAGAGAACTAATTGTGATGGGGCGAGAGTTAGTGACCACCGAATTATCCTTACCCCCTTTTGGTATAAAAATAGTGCGATTAGTTTTCCACCCAGAAGGTACAAAGCCACTGTATAAAACTTGGGTGTAAAATAGGGACAATATTTCAATTTTTGCTCTTGAGGATATGTGGCTAACTTTTATCTTATCAGGTCCTAGAGCTGTGGATTTTTATCACCCCAGCCAGACGACTTTTAATTTCGGCAACTTGAACCGCATACAGAATTGTTTCAACAATTTATCTTCCTCTCTTAATTCGGAAAGGCAAATCGGGGCGTGTCACCCCAAATGGATTTCTACAGGTCATTAACCTCACCCCTGTTAAGGGGCTGTCTATCGACACTACTACAGTCAATTCCCGTGCAAATGCAGTTTGCCAAAAGCGCTGGATCATATTTAAAAAAGTGCTGTGCTCTAGCATTAGGGTAGCGTTTCCTAGCGACTTTGCCTCCGTGTCTACGGGACCTTTTAGAACTTAGCCTTTTTGATGGTGGTGGGTACAGAGGAGCCGCCCAACATCTCCACTACCTTGGCATAGGTCTCGTTCAATAGGTCCTGGGATACAATATTTGTTTTGAGTTTATTTCCCACCTCAACGAGCTCTTAATCTACATTAGGTTTAAAAGTGCCCCAGGTTCCTATTCAAGTTGAAATATTTTACTTCCAGTTAGGCTTGGCTTCTAGTGTGGCTCTGTTAATACAATTTTCAGTAGTTATGTCTCCTCCGGGCGTCATAGCAGCCGAGGGTTTAATAAAAGTTTGGTCCTGTCCTAATAGACCAACGATGTCGGAACTGGCCATGTCAACAGCAGATAAAATAGAATCAAAGAGTACGTGCTCAGCAGAATGCTCCTGATTCATCTCTGAAACTATAACGACCTCGTTAGGGGATCGCTCCCATTGTGCTTCCGGGGAGGCAATGTCTACCATTGCGAGTTCCTTACGGCCACTTCCTATGGGCCAAGGTTTTGGAAGGGAATCGGTATTAGGCTGTTTGCTTATCTCGACCTGTAAAGACGTTTCCACCCCCTTTGGACAAGTCTCAGAGCAGGGGATCATCGGTGTCCTTCCTGTTTCAATGGTAGGTCCTCGATATAGGGGAGAACAAACCAGCGTAGGGATTTGGCTTACTGGATTCTTCGGAGCGCTAATGACCCTGCGAGGCGATGCGATAACAGCAGCACTAGTAGAAAGTCTAGCTAAATTATCAGACCACCGACCGTCATATGGGGACGATGATGACTCTGCAGTGACGGTAGCTACAGCTTCTATGGTTGCTAAATATCTTTGATATGTAGTCTCTTTTCTTTTCTCATTCACCTGTCAAGCGGTCTTACCCAGTAGAGCGGAAAAATTATATTTCGACGTCTCTGGTTGCTCTTTCTCCAATGCCGCTATTTTCATAATTTTCTCCGAAGAGAAGACTTTCCCTGCTCTAGGTATAGCAGTCTTACCACTACGCTGCACCTTGGCAGCTCGAGCCGTATTAGCTGCGTCTCGATGAACATGGCGCAAATGTTGTGAGAGCCTTGAGTGATCTGCAGACCCTCGTCCCCCTTCCCCCGTGACGTTGCTTTTTTTCTGTCAGGTATTTCCTTCCCTTAGCTGGATGCTTCCGTTTTAAGGCGCCGGAGACTCGTCTATAGCCCATCCCTCTTGGCTGCACCTCACGTTGCCCCGAGATGCATTACCAGGGTCACCTCGCGGAGGTAAGAAAGTGGATTTGTCGGCCACGCAACGGCAAACCCATTGCAGGTGGCTGTTACGGCCATACGGTAGCGATCCCATTACAGAAAGGCTTCTCAGTACTTACTGGGGTAGGTTTACTAGCATCGCCTACACCGCGAGACCCTGGGCGACATCGGACTCCCGGACCCCATGTTAGAGGTCGTAACCTACTACTTTTAGGAAGATGAATAATACAGTTTTTCGATAGAGGGCCCATGAAACTAGATTTTCTATCGAAATATCGACATGTTTTACTACAACATTACATAATTTTCTATACTACGTAAGAGAATGGAAAAACGAAGGTCAAAGTTTCATACTCACATTCTTATGAAATGTGATTGTCTTCGAGACGGATAGACCACCTCTTATTAGTCGGGCGTATTCCCATGTCGCGAACGTGACTGTTCCGCTGAACAAGTGTGTGCAGCTGGTTGCATAGTTGGTGTATTGTGCAGGAGATATACTCCACTTCCAAATCTTCCTCTTCAGATGAATCGTTTTCCTTTCTAGCCTTACTACGTACGTGATACATATAATAGTATCTCACGGCATTAATGAGGGTTTTATCTCACTCATAGACACTTTTAAGGCTGTGGTAACGAAATTGGGGATAAATCTTTATGCAGTAAATTACTTCATCTAGCATATTATAAAGTCAGAATCTATGTTTTGTGGGTACTTAATTTCGAAAATTGATTTACAAAAAACGTCCCTGTCCATCCGTCCGTTATTCTGTCTCGTCTGTTTGCCTTCCTATCTGGCTGTATGTCTGTCTCACTGTCTCTCTGACTGTGACAACGATTTCAGTCTGTCCAACTGTCTCAGTGTGGCTGTCTATCAAAGTTAGTGCCTAAACCGATCGGCCGATTTACTCCAAAATTTCTATTTTTCAATACGTCTGAAGAAACTTGAAGATCTGTGACATTCAAAAGTCTTTTTTTTCATTTTGAAAGGTTCTTTACATGTCTCGACATTTTCAAAATTTTATGAAAAAATCATTCTTTAATTTAAATTCTGTCTGTAAATAGTGTAAAAACGTTTAAAATTGGTGATGTATCAATTTGGGAACCGTTAGAACCTTTCAAATTTTCATAATTACAAAATGTTAAAGCTTTTTTCAGCGACTTCTTACAACAACAATATTGACGACAAAATATTTTTTAACAAAATTTGTTCGTCAAAGGCATATTTTAAAATACGATCATGAACAATTTTTCAAAAATTTGAGTAGTTTTCGTGTAATTTTGGCATGAAATGTAGGACATTTAAACAATTTTTTGGTAACAAAGTGGTTAAGATGCAACATACTATTAGAAATGTTCGATAAACATTAAATACCTGTGACGCGAATGCAAAATACGACTTGAAACTGATGTTATTAGTGTACATAACTGTTATTATAACACAAAGAGTGAAAACAGCTACTGCAGTGGCTGAATCCGACACAGGTAATTTCTGAATACAGGGATTTCAAAACTACAGGTAGACATCCAAATCAAGTAAACCAAACTTACTCTAATTCTGCATTAACATATTCATTCCCAAAGAAAGAATAAGCAATAGTCATGGTTTCAGAAAATGGTATACCCAATATAAATATATAAAGAAGATGACAACAATAACTGAAGCGAGTTAACCCACTAAACCGACACGACATTCATTTTAATAACAGATTTTGTATATTCCTATCAAGTCCCGAATTAGCTACGAAAATTACAGAAGAACACAAAGTAACAAAAATTGACAAATACAAATTGAGTGTAAGACCATTAATAGAGCATCATTTAATAATATCAAATTTTTGCCTAATAATTCCATATGAAGTGATTTAGAGATTTTTAAATAAGAAAGAAATGAAAACCTCCATAAAGATATCTTTCATTGGAGCATACATATCTGAACCCGGTTTACCTCACATTTTAAGTTTTAGAGGACATGTATTCATAGACGCAGGTGATGCAACAAAACTATCTGATTCAACTTTGATCTTTTCTGATGACACATCATACAGACTCAATTTTTCCACTAAACATTTTTCTTGTTTTCTTTGTAAGCAAGAAGGTCACATTGTCAACAAATACTCATCTAATCATACTGGAAATGGAATAACTAAGTCTACATTTACTGATGCTGTTCGTAATAAACCAAAAATGGAGAAACCTCTGGAAACTGAAGTCATGCCAAATAGTCAGAAATACCAAAAATTGATGAAGAAAATTTTCCTCATGTAAATAAATGAAACTGCGATCTGAATCCTCATCATAACATGAGTCAAAAAAGAAACAAGAAAATGAAGAAAGATTTCGTAAAGAAAAAAATGTTCTAAATTTTCATAAATTTAAATTATTTATAGAAAACTTTCAAGGTTCACAAGATCCACGAATTCTTGCAAAAAAATATTATACCAAAGATGTTGTTGGTTGAATAATTCTAATGATGAATAAAGGGTACTCATTATTTACTGATCAATAAAGAGCAGCTTTACCCGAATTACTAAAAAACGTAGATGAACACACCAACAGCTTGAAGGTAATGATTCAGATACATGTATGGAGAAATCAATAATTGGCATTAATTTATGAAAGTGTTGCAATGGAATGTCAATGGTTTCTTTCCCAGACTTGAAAATATTAAATTACTTTGTAATTTGTATTTACCAGACTTTTTTTCAGGAGATACATTTCAAAACTCATGTGGGAAAAATTAAAGGTTTGAAGTGGATTTCAAAAGAACTGCAACAACCAACATGTTTATGGTGGATTGACAATTTATGTTAAAGAAGCAATACCTATTAAAAACTGAATATTCAATCTAATATCGAAACTGTAGCTATTAAAATATACAATATATGTATACCTAACAGTCATTCTCTAGAGATGTCTTAAATTACTGATGTCATTTACCAACTGCCCCAAACTTTTATTATTCTGGGTGATTTTAACAGCCATTATTCTCGTTGAGGGCCATATAAATTTGACTCAAGGGGACAGGAAATTGAATTTTCAATTAAAGACTTTGATCTTATAATTCTCAATACATATGAATGAACCTTAGCAACGAAAAAATTGGTGCTATTGATCTTCTTCAATGTTCTGCTTCACTCGCCCATATATATGACTGCTCAGTACGATAGTGATCATTCCCTATTTTTATCAATTTTGACAGTTCCAAATGCTCCACAATCATCTGTAATACTACTTTGAAATGAAACTTTAGTAAATATAAATATTAAAAAGTTATACAAAACTACCTGCAAAATCTATTGCATTTCATAATATAATAGATATAGATTATACTATTGAATAATTTTTAGATATTATCAACCAAGCAGCAAATAACATATAAACCATTACAGAAAAAAACTACCTTGATATAATTATAAACAAAACACACGAGAAAATAAAATTGGGAGTAAGACAAGGAGAGCATCAGGTAGAAGAGTATTAAAAAAACCAAGATCAAATCCTGGGCTACTTATGGATCAACAATAAATATACAGAACAATTTTAAAGAATCATGGAAGAAGACATACAAGTAAATAAAGTATATGATTCAATTAATATCATGAGAAAAGAAGATAAGTTCATCACGAACTAGAAAAAAATTGCTAGCAAGTTCGTTGATAGATTTACCAAAATTCTAGCTCACTTAATTGCCCAGAAAAGAGTTCAGTATAAAAATGAACAAGAACATGAAAATCTCTCAACAGACAATGAAGACCTCAATTCTGAATATCAACTCTACAATCCAATTTCAATTGAACTTACTGCTGCTATCAAATCAACTAACAACTCGTCGCCAGGGGCTGACAGCATCCCAAATGTATTCATAAAAAATTTACCTTCTAAAGAAATTGATCTTTTCAGAATAAACAATTAAATCTGGGTGAGAAATTTATTTCCTAATTTGTGAAGAGACGCAGTAGTTATTTCAATTACAAAACCAAGGAAAAGATAAGATAAATATTGATAACTACAGGTCATTATCCTTAACTCGTATATATATATATATATAAGAAGCCTTCATGAATAACCATCGTGTGTTAGCTGTCAATTCAGATATAGAAAAAGCCTATAACATGGTTTAGACACGGATTATTCTTTTAATACACAGTAGAATTGGAATTGGAAGAAAACATGTTTGTATTTATGAAATCTTATTTAACAAATCGCAAAATAAAATGCAGAGTCAATGTTTACTTCTCTAAAATGATGTCTAGAAAATGGAGTCTCACAAGGATCAATCTTACGCGTCTCACTTTTTCTACTTGCTATTAATGATACAGATATAAATGTGGAATCACATACAATAACTGGGAAATACGCTGACGATGTCATTATCCTTTGTGAAGTAAAAAATCCTTTGCAACAATTATGAGACCAAGTAGCTCTGAACAACTTACATGATTGGTTTATAAAATTAGGCTTTATTTTCTACCAAAAACAGAATAAATGTTATGCCCTAAGTAAATTCAATCAATTATTTCCAAACTACAACTGGACTAACAATATTTCAAATCCACCCAATGCGCAAGACTGTTAGGAATGCTATTTGGCTGCAAAATGACATGGAAAAATCACATTAAATGTCTCGTATATGAATGCAAGAACCGACGCAACATTGTTAAATATTTGTCTCATTACAACTGGGGCGCAGATAAAGATATACATCTACTTACTTACAAAGCCACAGTTGTAATTAGTAAAGCCAGGGAAAAATTGATTACGGATGAGTCATTTACAACTCTTCCAAACATTGAGAAAACTCTACACACTTCACCATCAAGGACCCAGAATATGTACTGGTTGTTTCCATTCTAGCTTGATTGCTACTATACTAATTGAAGTCGAGGAAGCATAAGCTTAAATTTCGCAGAGAATTATTATATGTCAAGGATCCTGTTAAACCTGCTTCATCAATAACTCAATAATCTTCAATGATACGTTTCTTTCTTTATATGCCGAGGAAAGTTTTTTTTCCTTCCCATAAAACTTTCTATGTTAATATAAGAGATCTAGTCAATGATGGTAATATAAAAGATATTAACACAGAAAATTGAAAAAAAATATAGTACTCCTCTATGTAAAACCCCAAACATTACAGATTATCAGACGTTAACCAAATTCATCAATTGCAGCATATCAAAAGAAGAATGGATCACTATCATCTATGAGTGCATCCTCAATTATAACAACTACTGTATTTTATACTTTAAATGAAGTTATAAACATGAGGCAACTGAAGCCCTTGTATATTTACCGGATGAAACTATCACATACCAACTTGCGAATTCTCCCAGCTGTACTACTGCAAATGTCTACGCTTTAATGACAGCGTTCAAATATTGTAATCTAAATACAAAAATATAATTTGATCAATTTGTCAAACTCATTACCAATAATAAATGAAGTTTTCATCGCAAGTTTTATATAGGAAATGATATATTTTTTACAAGATCTGCTCTGCAGGATCGATTCATCAAGGAAAAATGTAAATCTTGCCTGGGCACCATCTTTACTAGAACATCAGTACCCAGTGTTTTAGAGCATTAGTAATATTTTTTTCGAGATTTATTTGAAGACGAAAAGTGTAAATGTAATTTCTATTGCAAACACTAACTGGTTAATTTCATGTTTTCGAGTGTTTTAATTCGTTTTCGCATTATTCTATTTTACCTGGTTACTAAACATGAGTTGACAATTTAATGGACACTTTCGTTTTTTAACTCTCCCCTTTCTGCCTCTTCTCTTCTGTAAAATCCCACTGGGATGAAAACGTAAAAAAGGAATTCGACGCCCAGCACTTTGAAATTCAGATAAGAAGGGAAGCTGGAGAGTTAAAGAAAAGAGCAAGTATGCCACGTTTTTTGTGATTCTGAAACTGAATATTCCATTTGTATCTAACCATTTGTACTTCAGCAAAAGTTGTTTTCACAAGTAGATAAAGTCTATTCTAAAAATATGAGTGAAACGCATTTTATTCATATTGTTTAATTTTTGTGATTGTTTAGTTTGTAAAATAGAAATAATATTTTGTCAAAATGGTATTTTGAAAACCAAAAAAGTAGGTATATTTTCATGTAAAATTTTATGTAATAATAATAAGGGCTGCTGTAATTATAGAATATTAAGTTAATTATTAGACAATATATCATGTTTAATAATATTAACTTCACGTATGTAACTATATCATTATGAAATAATATTAAACGTGAACCATGAGATAATAATTAATTTTGAAATAATATTAATAATAATATTAAAAACATTAAGTCATGAAATATTCTATTGTCAATGTAACTTAGTCGGTTCGGACCGTAATACCTTTAACTGAATAAAATTACAATAATCAATTTTATTAATTAATATGCATGGCGTAAAACCTTTCATAATATGAATGCTTAACAAAACGCCCAACGTCATTCCAACATCTCTACAAGCCACGTCAACTTTTGTAATGGTAATGAGGTATGTTAATTGCCGCCGTATTCTGACAATATTACCAGAGCTTGCCCGACTCTTTGAATGCGCATTGACACATTGTACGCCGCCAAAATTACGGCCTATTTCATGGGTCTTTAGACGTGATCTAAATGGAGTTCTGATGCAATGACATCAACCACCTGGCTGGCGGGAAAACAGACATTGCCAGTAGCCTGATCCTCTTTCCTTTTAGACGAACCTTTGCAAATGACGAGCTGACTGAAAGCACGCAGGTTCTAGTTAAGCTTTGGGCCGGCAGCCATCCTCCTCTATAATAGTCGATTAATGCGCGTGATGAAAGAGATTTCCTCGTATTGGCCATAGCCAGTGGGTAGAGCACCCGACACGTGGGAGCAGGCTAATGGAAACACTGATTATTGGGGCATCCTTTGCCTTTAGTGGCAGCTCGCCAGCTGGGATGTTTACGCAGGTGATACACCGAGCATATGGAGGTATACTGGACGTGCTGGCAAATAGAATGAGTGAATAACAATGATGTAAAATGTACGTATTGTACTGATAGGTAAAATCTACCCACGATATATAAATCAAGTGCAATTGTCACTTTACAAATACATCACGAGTTAATGATCATTTATAATTGTATTTAAGTATAATGACATAAATTTCCTGATAATATATGTTGCAAGTTTTAAACAATGTTTATAAATCGATAGTATTCCCTTTTTGCAAATGAATATGTGGGGAAGAATTTTATATAACAAAGTTCAATGCAAATGTGGATGTGACACTTTCATCTGAAGTTTATGCTTCTTCAGATGCACAGATATTCGTCAGATCACGTTATAACGCAATGAAAGAGATTTCATGTTACTGCCGAACACTTAATCATATTCAGTTGCCTAAAAAACAGGAGAAATTGTTACATGGGTAAATCATAACATTGCGTGACATTCAATTTTAGACTATACGAGTACGTTCATTGAAAAAAAAAGTTATTACTTTCGATCGTTTTACTTAACCTAGAAGTTTGTAATATTTGTTAAGAGACATTGTGTAAGTAGAAACTAGTAGTGCTACAACAGCCCGTACTTTCTGCTCCGTATTTTAAAAAAAAATTAAAATTTTAATAAAATTACGTGAAAAGTTTTGAAATTGTTTAAACATTATATATGACATTATTTCAAAATCTTTCTTTAGGTAACAAATTTTATTCAGGGAAAATATCTCTATCTTGAATATTTTAGTTGAAAAAGTTCCGAAAAAAATTAACTCATTATATTTTCAAAACATCAAATTTTTCAACAAACAGTTGACCTGCACTCTTAAAAGTCTTTCACACTATTCAACCACAAAATGTATTCAAAATGACTGTTCCATTTTCTTTGAGACTTCGGAAAATGTCCCAGCAATTTCGTGTAAACTAGCCCAGAAAATTAAAATATCGGTTTCAAATACTAGTGGCCGCGACAAGAAAAAAGTCAATACAAGGAGAAAATCAGTTGAACGGCTTAGCCGCTAGCGATTTTCACACGTTCGCTTTGATGGAAACACACAGTCGCTTTGATGGAAAGACCTTTTGGCGTCAGCTGATTTTTTGCGATCAAGGACGCACATAACATGAATTCTGGCTTCATTATGTGTTAGAAAATTTATTTTTTCTAAATTATTCAACTGGGTTTTACCACATTTACATCAGCAGGACCTCTAATAATAGTTTTTCTGCCGAAAACGCGCCATTTTTTCGCGCAGCAATTTAAAAATTTCTCCCTAGTTCGTAGCGAGAATGTAAAATGTTTGGGCGTAATGGGCGGCCGTATCTGCTTCCTGAGAAGTATTTCTCTGCGAGTTTGGAGGACATGTACGTGATCAAATTGTTAAAATTGTTGTGTTTGTATGTATTAGTTTCTAAATCCTTCATCTCAAATAAAATTTTACATCCCGTATATCACATATATTTCTCTTCTTCAGATCTCAAATCATTTATCAATTTCAGATTCCACAAACCTCAAATCTTCTAATCAATCTTGTTTCTCAAATACAAAGATTTTCGTATAAAAATTTACACAAGTTTAACTTTTTCCTAATTCTCATTAACAATCTCATTTCTACTCAATTCTTACTTTCACAATAACTTTTTTGCACCTCTAATTACTAATTCATAATTTATTCAAATTAATTTCATATAATAACTTTCATCTTAACACTCATTCACTTCAAAATAAATCTTTAATATATTTTTAGAAAATTAGTTGTTCCCACACTCTTATAAGAATCACTTTAAGTTGACGTAAGAAATTATTCAAATTTTACAATCAAATTGTGGTTTGTAAGTTTCAACTGTCACTGAAATTTATGTTCACTGCCATACATGACCTTATGTGGAGAAATGCAGAGAGTGCCTTCTGAGGCGAGAGTTGACGCACCCGCAACGCATCTATGACTGCTTATCTTGAGTATTTTGTTGACAATGATTTGCTTTGCACTTTTACTTTGAGACTGACTCCGATAACACATTGTGAACTCCGAATGTACTGTTGAGTCGAGAGTGTTTACTTCTCGTGTTGACTCGGAAGTAAATGTCCGGTTGCGATGTTGACTTGTCAGTTCACTCTCCTCAGATATAAAGAAAAATCGTTCTCCATCTCTTTCTCATGTTGTAGATATCTATCTCCAGACAGGCTGGCGTTCTTATTTTTCCACCCCTTCTTGCCAGGAAATCCGGTCTTCTATGAAACTAGCTATCCGACGAACACGTCATAACAGCTGGTGCATGTGCGGAACTGAGCTATGATCCAGCGCCACCTAGTGATTACTTTAAGAGAGCGGTCACAATACGAAGTATAAGAGAAAGTTCTAAAATGCTGGTAAAAACCTATTTTGATATTTTAATGGAAATATACGATTTAGTGGTCTATGATTCCGAAAAAGTGATTTTTAAACGTCAGTTCGTCTGTCCGTATGCCTATTTGTCAACTTGCCTGTCTGGTCGCGAGTCCGTCTCTGAACAGCCCCTAAACCATTCAAAGATTTTTTTCCAAAATATTTGCAAATTTCTGCAAATTTCGACCGAAATATTTGAATTTTTAGGAACTTTATATGAAGCCTTTCAAATACTTTCAACTCTTTCCAAAAATATATTTATTTTTTTTTCAAAGAACTGAGGTAGGTCTATGTGATATTCGGAATGCGCGAAGGTTCTATTGACTACACTCCAGACGACCCTTAGGTGCCTAGGTGGACCTTGGTGGATCTTTCAAGCGCCGTGAGATAGAAGCTGGAGAAGCTAGCGTAGACTCAAGACAATAGAAATATCACCAGCACGAGACAATGGTTCTATTCTATAGTACTTCTATTGATTGATTAGCAATTCCGGGCACGTCAGCTGCTAACGTCATTAATCTCGTAAGTGTATTGCGTGTTTTATCGCGTAAGGTAGCCGTGATCTTCCCCCGATAAATAAAGAGGGCTGCCATTGGCCTGCGTCAGCTGGAGGGTTGTTTTCTCAATCAGATGTCCTCCACCAATGAGACGCAATTCCATCCGGGACAAGCTCTCAGACTATATGTAAATCTAGTGCATACGAGTGTGTGTGTAAATAAGGGGTGAGGTTAGAACAAGGAAGAGGGAGAAAGTTCGCGCGTGGTCCCTAGTCTGTTTGTTAGGTTACTGCTCCGGCATTCACATGGTATAGATCGGGAAATCGCGGAAAACTGACGATCTGAGTACCCACCAATAGAAATATTCAGACAGCGGCTGATCTCGCGGTCTAGCCTCCGGTCTACAATCCTGCCACCGTCGGGACTGACGTATTTCTAGTGTAAGTAATTGATTAAAAACACTTCTCTAAAAAAGGTAATATAACTCTTTCTGACCCCGTTAAGCGTTCGTCTAACTAACACGCTTTGTTAATATTCCAGAACGTGCAGAAAACAACACGTAAACTAGCTCGCTTCAGACCCAGTGGCAAACACAATTTGTAGACAATAAAACCGGCGTGGAATGGAGGTGGCCCTGCAACGTTAAACCACTTACTTAGAAGTCAGTTCACACTCCCTCATTAAGTTTTAAATGTCGCATTAAAAAGTACTCAGGTTGTCGTAATCCGATTTGCTCAGAGCGAGAAAGGGTGAGCAACAGGTGGGCGTACAACTCTCAAAGTACTCTGAACTACACAGTAGGAACATTTTCTCATAATATTCTAATTAGGATTTGAGTTTAAAAACCTAATAAGAAGGAAGAATATAATGTAAAGTTACGAAAATTTATTCTAATAACAAGGCTATCCAGAAGAATAAGAAGGCCCTTCCATCGCATCAAGGCTATCCAGAAGAATAAGAAGGTCTTTCGGTGCCCTTAATCCTGTATTATGGAATCCGTATGCGTTACAGAGAATAAAAAGGGTAACTCATAAAACAATAGTACAAAGATGAGGTGGCACTTAAGTTTTATAGGCGAGAAAAAGGCTGACATTAGTTGAATATCCGAATATGAGGGAAATAAAAAAAATATCTGGAGGAGTTGCAGAAAGGTCTTGAAGGATCTCAGTGATGACGAATCTCAACGATACTGATCGTTCAAACGATAATAGGGGGAACGAGAGTTTTCGTTAGACTAGGAAATTAACGGAAATATTTAATTTTGTCAGGAACCTGCGAGTTTGCACCACCCCGTAAGACCACAAGTGCGAAATGGTAAATTGAAGATGTTTCGACCTTAAAAATCCAGTGTTCTCAGTGGAGATTGAACTCTCGACTTTTGTTTTGAAAACCAGGCCGCTAACTTTCATTTCATATGGAACAGAACATATTCTACAAGTAAAGCAATTAATAATTAGAAAAAGTTATATACTATATACACTCACATATTTGCGAGAATTTGATGATCAATATTAATTGATTAGTTAGTTGTTTAAAAATGTTAAAACGGTGGAACGTCTGGTTGTAACCATATTGACTGACATTTGTATAAACCATATTAACTGATATTTAGTCAATTATAGAATTCATACTTCAATTCATTAAATATGTATTTGTTAATAAATAATTCTGTCTTAAAGCGTTTGAAAAATAATTGCCGAGTTTAATGAAACTAATAATAGATCGCTATTTATAGTATAAGACCTTAGAATAAAAATAATTTTGAGGTAAAATGCAGTATAAACAAATATAATAAATTGGAAATGCGGATCAAATTTTATGTTTAGTAATATAATTAATTATATAAAAACATAAGTAATATAAATTAAAAACTGCAGAAGTTATACAATTTTAATTTTTACTTATTTTACATCGTTTAAAAAAGTATTAACTTTCTTTAAATTTCCATCAGATTATACAAGTAATTTATTAAAATATTAAATTATTTTTTCAAAAAGTGTCTTTTTCTCTTTTACACACAATACTATTAAAAATTCACAGTTAGCTCCCTTTTATTATAAAATATTTTTGTAACGCTCAATATTAATGTTTGGACGCTTTTGTGGCAGGGTCAATTTTCTTCAAATCTGAATTACAGGAAGAGCACTTCCAATAATTGGTACGTCATTTTTTTACTTGTGCACAACCAAACGCATTCAGACCTCTAGAGGCATAACACATACGAAAATACCGCAAAATTCCACATTACACACACACAACAATCACCTCACACCCGTTGATGCAGATAATAATTTCCCTCATTACTAACGAATAATTCGATTCAAAATTACAGTGACCCCACACAACTATTAAGCATCCCTTTAGAAGTGCAGACACGTTGGCGGGAGTTTATAGCTTACCAAGTTATGCCGTAGTCCATTCAAGGGAATACAAGCGTCCGATTGGGGTTTCAGACTCGCAACTTAGAGTGGACATTGCGGTGTGCAAGACCCGCTCAGTTTGTAACTCCAATAAGCTGCTGTAATTTACGCAGAAGGTACCGCTCTGATATGTCTGTTTCCCAGGATGCTCTTCTCTAAACAACAAAACAACTAAATCTGACCAACTCTGGTAGGTTTGGTCACCTTGTTCACGCTCCCGTAACTTTGCAGCGTGAGGCTTAAAACGAGTCAGTTTTAATTGGAATTTCCTAGCATAAAATTAATATGTGAAGTTCGTTATTGGCGATGAGGTGAGACAGATCTTACTCAAGAAAATTAATTCTGCTGTCAAAATGATCGTGAATAACCCAAGTCCAGCTTAAGAGCGAAATTATAAAACTTTCTTCTTGAAGCGTGATACATATTCGTTCAGAGTCATAGTCATCAAGGTTAACCGGGCGTCAATATTCAAGAAAATCTTTTTAGCGATGATGAAGACTTTCAGAGAATATTTACTTCAAAAATTGCCAGGTAACGGAATACAACCGAATACAGAAATTATACAACTTCTCGCTCGTTGGGAATTTCCAAATTATTAGATACATGGATAGAGCGTTATTTAAAACAAAGATAAAAAAATACTGGGTGAAAATAATTGCCAACTATTTCGATCTATATGGGATTAAATGTCTGTAACGAATGTTTGCCCAATTTAATTTCAACCAAATAATTTCCATTTACAAAAAGCTACTAGTATTTTTAGGATAACTTTGTGAATTATTTATTTTTTACTATAATAATTGAGCCTGGTTAATTCAACTAAATAGATAAAGAAGCAGAGGATACGTACCACTGGACATAAAACTTTAATTTTTGAAGTCATCAATTTTAAAATTCGAAATAGCTTTAAACAAAATGTAGAGCCAGAATGAAATCATAAACGATCATTCATAACATTGTACAATAAGTTTGTTATTTTAAGCTTTTAGGTTTTCCTTTTTCGATCTATTTTCAAAAATACTATTAGAAAGTATTTCTTGACAGCTGAATGGCCATTTTCCTTGACTAAAGTGTTAAAGTAACTTCAAAATATTCTCTATTTTAAACTTTTTACATTTATTATCCCTAGCACTAAATGCCCTAATTGCTTGATGTACTTTTTTTTCTCATTTTTCTGTCGCGGGAACTACTTGCAAAAAACGAATAGGCATTCAAAAATAGAGTGACATGTTTCATTCATTAGTACATTAAACCGTACAATATAATAAAAGTTCAAAACACACTTCAACGGCAATTAAATAGATTATCTGCATACAGAGTCAATCATTTGTGTCGTGAATGTGGTACTCGTCGTCTAAGTGTACCTTTTAAACCAACAAAGGCAATTGCATGCAGAATGGCATGTGGCGTATCTAAACATCAATGTTAATGTGTATATCTACAACGTAAAGGCATTAAACATTTATATCATTGAAAATTACAACCATACGGACATTATGACAATAATTTAATTATAGTTGAATAGAGGAATTTCAGATGTATCAGCCCTAACTCAAAAGAAGGTAGCATCTTGAACCAACTATATTGATTCAAACTTGTTATTTTATGGGGTAATAAACAAATAAAAACAACTGTTTATTAAGTGTAAGACGATGCGTTTTCATGCAAAGAAATACTCTATAGACCCCTGCACAATTCATCGAATTTATAGCCAATATCATATTGTAGATATCCCTGGATTTCCATTGCCGATTTTGGTCTATATTTAGATCGAAAATGTTTGTAATACCCCGCCCTTTAACATGCTCAATCCGCACTATATTTTACCAACGAATTATACAAAGGGGTATTACACATGGCTCAATGGATTAGAAACAACTAAACGTCTCATCAATAGATTATATTCAAACCAGAATACTGTAATTTTCCAATGAATTTGATGCATATTTACTTCAACTGAAAGTTGCAATTCCCAACATCAATTTTAGCCTACCTTTAGTACTTTATTTTAAGGAAATCTTAACACAAAAACAACACTTTCAATACTTTTATTGATTTATAACTTTACAATCGAAAATCTTTAACTTCCCATTTCTTCCCAAACCTAACATACATAAATTATTTAATAGTTTAATTTAATATCGATAAGGCTCCAAGGATAGCAAAACCATTTGCTAAAAAAATATTTGATTCTTGTGGTGAACGTTGGAAGTTTCCACAAAAAGAATGAAGTGCCCGCTTTAAAGACAACTCTAATGTCAAATTAATGTCTACTAATATTACTGTATGCAAACAGAATTCAAATTTATGTATGAAGCGTAAAACACTAATTGAAAATAAATGGTGTTTGACATTTTTTCATTCCTAAAATTGTTTCGATTCTAACGAATATTATCGTTGTCTGCTTGTATTCTCATCACCATAAGTTATGTAATCCACAAGATCAAATTTGCTTCTCTCTCATTGCTTCTCATGGGACTGTAGCATTCTGAAATTGGGATGCCTCAAAATGCAAATTTGTAATTTGGGTTTCTCAGATCCATATTTTATTACTATTTTCCTCGGCATAGTTTTCCCGTAAATAACTATATATATACAACATTAAAGAAAGGATACCGTAGAAAACAGGAAAAGGAATGCGGCCCATATCAACAGAATGTGAAATCTATTCCACAATATGATGAATTACAACGAAGGAAGAAGAGATATCGGCCGACCAGAAAGAGAATGTCCTGATGTGCAACGAAGACCCGGAACAGCCACTTCTGCCAACCCTGAAGTGGAGAAGAAAAGAAGGAAGAAAGATAGAAGAAGAAAGAGAAGTTTCGCTCGTCTTCGAAACACTTGGGCTCAAAAAATCCATACAATTAGAGTACTTTATGTTGTAGAATGTAAATCATTTCCTCGCTTATCAATCTCTCGAAATCCAAAATCTCATTATGCTTCTCGTTCGTGTAATCACACACAATCTTTTGAAATAAATTTTGGCGTTGAAAAGCAAAGTCTGATGCCTTTTCTCTCAGCTTGCCCAATCCTATCTGCATAAATTCCCACTATAAATTTGAAAACTCATACACACAAAATAAAGAATTTGTGATACCAAAAGAATACTTGAATACATTGCCAAGAACAGTAAGTGTATTTTATTTTCGTTAACAACTTTTTCATCTATTGCAAATTTCTTCATCTAAATCGCAACATATTCTCTTTCTTTATTATTCCCGCCTATCAAACAATAAACACCTACCTAAACAATTTCTTCTGTCAATACGCACTACAAATCATGAAACCATCTTCTCATATTCTCGCTGTCTTATAAGTGGGGGTGTACAAACCAAGGTATGAAACTATATTCTCATACTATAGGGCTTAAACCACTCCCGGGATTGGCAAAAGCTCTCCTTGAACATTTACCTCTCACGGAGAATGCTCATTTTGCACCAATTTCAATTCTTTATTAAGCGTCATATTCATCGAAATGTGGTGATTATATTGTTATTTCAGCAAACCTGTTTCAAAACTTTCTTTCTTGATAACTGGAATCCATTTCCGAAATACATGCACAAACTTGTTTTCGTATAGGAAGCCACAACTATCCATGCCTTGTTTTAGTGCTGCAGGTAAAACTACAGAGTACTATGTCTATATACATCAACGGGGAAAAATCTAAGGAAATTATATTCTACCGAATTCTACATCTTATTCTAAAATACTACTCTCCTATAAACCGTTTGCTGCGCAGCGCCATAATTGGAAGTTCCCGTTTTTGATTTCCGTGCGGAAACTCCCCATCTTTTGTAAACACAACAAATCTTTATTTCTCTATAAACAATGATTTTTGAAATCACATTCTACTCAACATTAAACACTATTATTCTTACATATTATACTTTGGAGTTGATAATAAATTAAACTGAAACCACCAATTTCAACATCAAAAGAAAATTATAGGGTTTCAACATAGCACGCCCCTTGATAGAGAAAACATTGTTTATTCACAATTAAAAATGTGTATCATTGATATAAAGAAATAAAATCAGTTTTAAAAGCACTAAGAAAACTGTATTTCACTGACCAAAAAAAATACAAATCCTTCAACAAATGGTATTTTGTAAAATAAATAGTAAACATTGCGTTGTTTGACGCATCTTGAAAAGAAAATGGGAAATGGTAATATTCACTTGGTATGTTCGAACTTTCTAGAAAGTTTACAATGTAGTAACCGAATGCAGCACTCTGTTCCCGGAAATTTCGAGTCAAGACAAGACCAAATTCACAAACTATATCCCAGAGAAAACTAGTTCAACACTTGGCATGCCTGAAAACACTTATTAAAACATCTTACAATGCATTATTTACTTACATTTCTATGCAGGAAGCTGACGGTACACCAAGCAAACGTCTTGCCAGGGAACCCGATCTCTCTTGCACTGTCCCGAATCACGGCCCCTATTAAAAATGTAATTTACTATCGTAGCAAACCAGACTCACGGACAACAAGTGAAGACTAACTCTTAAAACTTCTGTTACGATTGTCTGAGTTTAATTTACTTGCATTTTTACAAGCTGCAAATGCATCTACCAACTTAATTTCTTTTGCAAACACTCTCACCAGCTCTGTGTCTCTGCGGAAAACTTCCTGGGCACGTATATGCTATTCTGCAAACGTAAACCGACGAAAATTTCAATAATACAAAGCGTTTCAATCCTTTTACCAGTTTAGGAAATCAACTGAGGACTTTTAATTTGCCATTTTTGAAAAAATTTTGGTTCAAATTATTTTTAGTGTGTGGTCTTACTACATAGACGGTGATAAATATAATTATTGTATTACCGCGCAACTTTTCTTGAACCGATGACCTTGATCCCCTTCCTTGGCAATAAAACAGATTGAAGGCAAAAGCTCGCCCAGCGGCACTGAATGACAACCTTCCAAAGCATTAAAAACTTCGTTGCCCAAAGGAAGATAGTCAAAGCCATTTTGCTCTTTCATAGTGCAGAACTCCTGTTTACATTAATTTCAATTATCGAAAGAAATGGCTATCAGGTCCAGGTCCTTCAACGATACACCTAAAACCTCCCGAAAAATTAAGCACCAGATGCAGTTTTGACTTTTTATCTTCCACCACACGTTTGCATACTTAAAATACTCTATGACCGCTTCTGTAACTAATACCCCCACTCCACCTGAAATCGTCATCCATCCGTTCAAGAAAAGTTGCTCCGAGTAATATGTTGCAGCGTTCAATGTGACAAAAAAACCCTGTTCTGTTAAAAACTCAATTGTGATCCCAAAAAAGGGAATATCCTGCCATATTTATGTTACTTCTTTCTTAATACGTCTGCAGTCAGATTCTCAGTTTTGGGGTCTTATTGCCGGTAAAACCTTCTTCTTGTTCCCCGTCTTTCAAGGCCACACTCCGCCCCAACATCGCTTAAAACGATATTCAAAAATTAGCATTTTTCTTATGTTCTTTAACTTTCGATAGCTTAATAGTTAGTATGTATATGAAAGATGACTCAAAAATAATTAAAAAATGGTAAAGTCTCTGGTACTGTTGCATATTTCCATTGTCGTTGAGCTTTATGGAAAAAGCACGGGTTTTAAATTTTAATTCACCTACAATTTTACCGATTTGAGAAGTTCATAACAATATAATGTTTAGCAATTTCACTCAAATCTACGCGACCATATACAACTTAAATATTCCCTAATATATTTAGAAAACGGCATGAAACGATATTATAAGATGCATTACGTATTATTTGAAGACAACAAAAAATCAATATAGTAAATTGTCAATTTGTCATACTTCTTACACTATATTTAGTTACTCAATAGAAAAAAGTAAAAAAAAATCATTGAAATTGTTTCAAAAGAAACAAGCCGCTTGATCTTCCTGAAACTGTGGCAATTTGAGCTCATTTAAAGAATTTTTTTTATAAATTTTGGCGAAAATATTCTAGCCACCATTATACCGTACTGTACCACACTGTATAGTATAACTTTCTTGAAACCAAATTGTAACTGAAACATTTTATGTTAATTATCGGAGGACTGAGCCACATTTCTCCTTTTATCTAGTGTACATTCAATCCCCACATTACCATTTTTAAACTTCTAACAAATACTTTAATGTAAATATATTTATTATCTCTGTGATAATTATTATTTTGAATAGCGTTATTGTAATATTATCGGTAGTACTTTCTTACTCTCAGTATCCGTTACAAAGTCCAACTTTAAATCCTGTCACCTTTGATCAATTTTCACAACAATATGGATTCCGTTGAGATTAGCCAAACTGACTTTACACTGAAAGGAATTACATTTCGTCTGGTGTGCTAATGTACTACTCACCTTTTTCTTATTATTAAGTTGTATTAATTTTTCGTCCTTTTATTTAGGCTCCGTTGAGCTATATGAGCTGCTGTCTGTACAACAATCTAGCATCAACTCATCTTTGAAAAAATATCATATTAAGGGCCCAAACATCGTTTACATTTAACTATTTTTAATAATCATTTTTCACTGTAAGTTACATAATTTCTCTTTTAACGCCATTATATTTACGCCTATATACGTACGTATAGATATGAAAATTATGAATGGGTTTAAAAATGAAATAAATAACTTTATATTAAAACAGAATGCTATCCATGGTGATGTTAAGAAATTTATCTCGTGCAATGGTATTTTTTTCTTCAAATTACCATAACAAATAAATTATTACTTCCTAATAATTTACGTAAATGTACAAAAAACTTTATATTTTATTTTTTGAAAAATCCACTTTTTGTTCTTATCATTTCTCTGTTCCTTTGTATATTATCTTAAGTCGCTGCAAACGACACACACAGTTCA
>BOPP01000067.1:6025819-6036538 GCA_017312745.1 Gryllus bimaculatus | reverse complement strand
AATTATTTATTTTTACTATAAATAATGAGCCTGGTAATTAACTGAAATAGATAAGAAGCGAGGATACGCACCACTGACATAAACTTTAATGTTCGAAGTTCATCAAATTTTAAATTCGAAACACGCTTTAAACAAATGTAGGGCAGAATGAAATCATTACGAATCATTCATAACATTGTACGAATAAGGTTTTTCATTTTTAATGCTTTTAGGTTTTCCTTCTTCAATCTATTTTCAAAATACTATTAGAAAAGTATTTCTTTGAAGCTGAATTGGCCATTTTCTTGACTAAATTGTTTAAAGGTAACTTCAAAATATTCTCTATGTGAAACACTGTTTTTACATTAATTATCTTAGCACTAATGCCCTAATTGCTGATGTACGTTTCTTCTCATTTTACTGTCGGGTAACTACTTGCAAACTAATATGCATTTCAAAATAGATTGACACGTTTGATTTCATTAGTACATAAACCGTACAATAGTAATAAAATGTTCAAATACACACTTCAACGGCAATTAAATAGAATTATCTGCATACAGGAGTCAATCATTTGTGCTCGGAATGTGGGTACTTCGTCGTCTAAGTATACCCTTAAAGCCAACAATGGCAATGTGCATGCATAATGGCATTGTGGTGTATCGTAAACATCAATTGTTAATGGGTTATTATGCTACAACGTAAAGGCAGTTAAACATTTATAGTCATTAAAAATTACACCATTACGGACATATGACAATAACAATTTATAGTTGAATAGAGGAATTTTAGATGTATCAGCCCTAACTGCAAAGAAGGTAGCATCTTGAAACATCTAATATTTATTCAAAACTTGTTATTTTTGGTAAAATAAAACAAAATAAAAAACTGGTTTTATTAGTGTAAGACGATGCGTTTTTCATTCAAAGAAATATCTATAGACCCTGCACAATTCATTGAGATTTAAGACAAATTCATATTGTAGATATCCTGATTTCCATCGCCGATTTTGTCTATACTTTTAGATCGGAAATTTTTGTAATATCCCCACCTTTAACATGCTCTGCCGCACTGATATTTTACCACCAAATTATAAAAAGTATTACGACATGGGCTAAATGGATTGGAAACAGCTAACTTCTCATCAATAGATTATATTTCAAACAAGAATACTGTAATTTTTCCAAATGAATGTATGCATATTTACTTAATATGAAGTTCTACAATTTCCAACATAATTTTTTTTGGCCGACCTGTAGGTACTTATAATTTTAAGGGAAATCTTGAACAAAATAACACTTTCGATACTTTTATTTGATTTATTAACTTTTACAAATCGATTAATCTTAACCCATTTCTTCCCAAACCGCTAAATACATAAATTATTTAATGAGTTTTATAGTAATATCGATGTCTCCAAGGATAGCAAAACCAGTTTGCTAAAAATATTTTGATTCTTGATTGGGTGGAACGTTGGAAGTTTTCCACAAAGGAATTGAAGTGCCCGCTTTTCAAAAAAATGTCGGTGTTATGTCAATTAATGTCTACTAATTATACTGATATGCAAACAGAATTCAAATTTATGGATGAAGCGTAAAAACCAAATTGAAAATAAATGTGTTTGACATTTTTTCATTCCAAAATTGTTCGATTCTAACGAATATTACGTTGTCTGCATGTATTCTCATCACCATTAAGTTATGTAATCCACAAGGATCTATTTGCTTCTTTCTCATTGCTTCTCATTGTATGAGGTGCATACTGAAATTTGTATGCTCAATGGCAAATTGTAATTTGTTGTTTCCAGTATCCATATTTCATTATTAATTTCCCTCGCTTCTAAGAAGACTTGGGCTCGAAATCAATACAATTTAGAGTATTTTATGTTGGTAGAATGTAAATATTCCTTGAATGGAAGAGTCTCTCAGAAATCAAAATCTCATTATGCTTCTCGTTCGTGTAATCACACACAACTTTCGTTTTGAAATAAATTTTTGCGTTCGAAGCGATGCCCTTTTCTCTCAGTTGCCACAATTCTATTTGCATAGAATTCCACTCCTGATAAATGGTGTGATACAAAAAATACTGTGATACATTTGCCAAGAAACAGTAAGTGGTATTTTTTATTTTTTTAACAATTTTCATCTAATTGCAAATTTCTTCATCTAAGATAGAACATTATTTCTTTCTTTGATATTCCGCCATGAACATAAAATGATTACCTAAATCAATTTTTCTCCTGTCAATACGCACTATATCATGAAACCAATCTTCTCATATCTCACGTGTCTTATTAAGTGTATATAACTTGTATGAAACTATCTGCTCATACGTACTGATACATTATGGCTCAACACTCCTCAACATTAGGGCTCAATTTTGCAAACTTCTACTCTTTACGTAAGGCGTTATTCGCCAAAATGAGGAAGTATATTTTTATTTCTGCAAACCTGTTTCTAAACTTTCTTTCTTTGACAACTGGAACGTGGCACAACTATGCCATGTTGTGTTTTAGTGCAGAGAAAACTGCAGAGATTATGTCCTTTGACATATCCATCAACGGAGCAATCTAAGGAGAGTTTATTCTACTTAATATTACATCTCATTCCAAATACTAATCTCTTTTGAACTATTTGTTGCGGCGCCATAATGGAATTTGGCCGTTTCTAATTCCGTCGGGAAACTCCCATCGTTGTCTAAACATAACACAATCTTTATTTGTCGATAAAAATATTTTGAAAATCACATTCTATTTAAACATTTACCATTTTTGTTTGTACATATTATATTTGCAGTGTGATAATAAAAATTCACATTGAACAACAATTTTAAGATCGAAAGATAAATATTGGAGAGGTTTCAGAATTAGACACGCACCTTGATAGAGAAAAAATTTAAAAAAATGTGTATTCATGTAATATAAATTTATCAAATAAAAACAGTTTTAAAATCACTAAAACTATATTCACTTACCACAAAATTAGAAATCCTTTCAACGAATGGTATTAGTAAAATAAAATAGTAAACATTGCGTTGTGTTAACGCATGGTTGGGAAGAAATGGGAAATGGGTTAATATTTCACTTGTATGTTTTCGAACTTCTAGAATAGTTTATAATGGTAGTAGAACAGAATGCAGACACTCTGTTCCAGAAATTGTCGGAGTCAAGACAAGAGAAAATTCACAGCTATGTCCGAGAAAAGTAGTTCAAGCACTTTATGGCTGAAACACTTCTATTAAACTCCTTAAATGCATTATTTACTTGCATTTCTATGAAGGGGGAAGCTGTACTGTGTACACAAGCACACTTGTGCCAGGAAAGTCTCTCTGCACTGTGCCGACTCAGAGCCCCCATATTAAAAATTATATTTACAATCGTAGCAACCAGATCACAGGGAAATAAGTGAAGGGAATAACACTTAAAACTTCTGTTATGATTGTGTTGGGTTCGCAATTTACATTTTCATTTGTTACAAACTGATGTGTGTATAATATATATATATATATATATATATATATATATATATATATATATATATATATGCTACCAACTTAATTTCTTTCGCAAACACTCTCACAAGCTGGTGTCTCTGCGGAGAGACTTTCCTGGTGCACTGTGTAGTATGGCATGTTATACAACGTAAACCGACGAAAATTTCGATCGTACAAGACGCGTTTCAATCCTCTGTACAGTTGTGAAATCGAAACTGCATGAGTTTGTAAGTGGTGCCATTTTTGAAAAAAATTGGTTCGAAATTATTTTTAGTGTGTGTCCTACTACATAGTTACGTGTAAATAGAAAGTATTGTATGTTGCAGCGAATAGTGACGATTTTCTGTTAAAAACTCGAATTGTGATCCCAAAAAATTCCTGCTATTTATGTTACGTTCTTTCTTTAATACGTCTTGCAGTCAGATACCACGTTTTGTGGGTCGCTGATGCCGGTAAAACTTCTGTCTGTCCGTCTGTTCCTCCGTCTCTCAACACTCACCCCTAAACGCTCCCACTCGCTTAATCGATATTCAGGAAATTGGCATTTTCTTATGTTTCTTTTACTTTTCGGATACTTAATAGTAGTATTGAAGTATGACTAAAAATATTGAAAAATGGTAAAGTCTGGTACTGGTGCATATTTCCATTGAGCGTTCCTGGAAAAGCACGTTTTAAAACTCAATTTCTCCCAAACTTTCCGTTTTTTGAGAAATTTCATGACAAAAAATTTTGAGCAATTGCACTCAAATCACGCAACCATATACAAGAAATATCCCTAATATAGTTAAAAACGGCATGAAAGATATTTATAAGTTGCATTTACGTAATTATTTGAAGAAACAAAAAATTATACAGTAAATTGGCAATTTTGTCATATTTTACACTATATTTAGTACTCAATAGAAAAAAGTAAAAAAAATATTGAAGATGTTTTCGAGAAAAAGGCGCTTGATTGTTCCTGAAACTGTGCAATTTTGAACTCATTTTAAAGAATTTTTTTAAATTTTGGAGAAACTATTTTAGCCGCCATAAACCGTACTGTACCAAATGTATTGGTATAATTTGTTGAAACCAGTATTGTAACTGAAACATTTTATGTTGAAAATTCGGAGGACTGAGCCACATTTATCCTTTTCAGTATGGCTAGTGTACATTTCAATCCCCAATATATTTTTTTAAAAACTCTAACAATACTTTTAATGTAAGTATATTTAATTTTTTCATTATTGTAATTTATGTATTTTGAATAGGTTATTATGTAATAGTGAGGTAGTGTTTACGTTTAAAAGTAATTGATATCTGTCACTTGATTCTTACAAACGATATGGATTGTGAATTAGTAATATTTACACTGAAAGGAAACATTTGTGGTGGTGCTAAGTAATATCAATTTTTTTTCTTAGTGGTAGTTTGTGATTAATTTTTCGTCTTTTATTTAGCTCCTAAAACAGCTCGTAGACAACCGACAGTCACTTTGAAAAAATATTCGATATCAAGGGGCCCAAGCATCTGTTTACATTTAACTAATTAAATCGATTTTTCACTGTAATACATAAGTTTCTCTTTCACGCCATATATTACGCCTTATATACGTACGTATAGATATGAAAATAAAAACTTTATATTAATGTAAAAATGAAATAAAAACTTTATATTAAACAGAATGCAGTCCATGGGGATGTAAGAAATTTCTCTGGTGTAGGTGTATTTTTTCTTTTCAATACCATAACAAATAAATTATACTTCCTAATATATTTACGTAAATCTACAAAAATTTTAATATTTTATTTTTGAATATCCACTTTTCGTGTCTTAATCATTTTCTCTGTTTCCTTGGAATATTTATCGTAAGTCGCTGCAAATACAACACAAGTTTTACATAAAAGTTAGATATGTAATTAGTGGATACAACAAAAAACTGACGAATTTGTTCAAATTGTATTTTTTAATCGAATTAAGACAGTGTTTTACATTTTTAAATTTTTACGTGAGTGAACATTTAGCTTGTAAATTACAAAATTTATGATCCTGATGTTTTTTCTAAAAAACACATTACGCACCACAATGCGTTTGAAATGACCTCCAGAGAATTGCTTCTTTACAGATGTTTGCACCAATGTGCCCATGGAATATGAGTCTTCTGTGCCAATATTAACTCCCTTGGTTTCTTCAATATTAAGTAAGTCGTCTTACCATCAAAAGTTCATATTCTGCTTCATTTGTTACAGTCACATAATAAAAGGTAAAAAAGTTTAACTTAAATATGAACAAGTAGCTTTAGAAATCCATTCTAGTTTTGGTTTGTAAAGATAATTATTTGCCGTAATGTAAAATATAACATATTCTAATCGATTGAAGCTGAATGCTTGATGCAACTTATATCTTAAGGTAATGTGTCCTTATGTGCCATTGTCAATCTCTTTGAAAATGGATTCGACGTTCATTTTACGACCTACTCTGAAAGTTGGGAATGTTTTAGTGAATCAGTTAAATTTAGTTGAATATATTATGAAGTTTTATATTTTTGTTGAGATAAAATTTACACGATACCGATATGAATAAATAGACTCTCTCCTATTTGTCTTTCAAACCATCTCGCCTAACTCTGCCTGGCGTATCTAGTCATAATCTTCCATGTGTATTCATTTCGTATGGCGTTGTCTATTTAGTGTTCCGTTCATGCAGATCCGCAGCAGTGGTGCCCAATTGGTGGATCCTTTCAGAGTGAAATTCGTTCATTTATGTGTTTGGTGGATTGCTAATCTCCTTGTCATGAGCTTTGGAGCTCAATGTCAGTGAACACAGTCCATTCATAACATTGTCTGCTAAATCGATGTAGTTGTGTATCTTTGTCGAACACATTTCATAAGACACCGTCTTCAGCAAACTTCACACTCCTACTACTTAGCACCATTCATCAACATTGTCTGGCGTATCTCGTATCTTCCTGAGCTCATTGCACATACTCATATCGTTGGGCGTCGTCGATGTTCCGTATGTTCTGATCTGCTACGATGGCAAACTATTCGCAAATATTTAAATTCAATACCTCTTATTCGTCTGTGAATGCTTACTTAAATTGTGCAACTCTGAATCTTCTTTGGAACACTTTTCCAACGTGAGACGTTAGAGAATTTTCATCTTGATTTTGGATTTTCATCTTGATTTGCCGTCGGGATGTCCACCCCCCTACACCGTTATTGGTCACTTATCGCAAAATTTGGAACTTATCCCCTAGGAATATCTCAATATCAATTGAGAATGGGAAGTTTTTAAATCTTTCTTGGAACCCATTTCATACGAAACCGTCTTGAATGGACTTTTCTCCCCAGCCTTCCTAACATTTTGCCAGTTTTTCCTTTCGTGTTCGAGAGCATCTTCCCACCAGCGTCACTCGTGCTCCTATCCCACAGCGTGTTTCGTTAAGTGTTGTGTATATCAGAATCCGCCCCACGATCGACCAACTCCGTCATTGTCTCGTAATGTCAGCCTCGTTACAAAATTATTGAACTCATTGCATCAAAATTAGGTTCTTAATACCTATTTTTTCAACGTATCAGTTGAGAATTTAGAGTTTTGAATCTTCCTTGGAACTAATGTCATACATAACACCGCCGTGAGTGAACTACTCTCACCAGTCTGCTTCACATTTTGCCAACTTTGCCTCGCGTATTTCGTGACCACCTTCGTGACCTCGTCACACGGGCTCAAATCGCAGTGTATCTTCCGTGGAGTTTTGCGTTCATTCTGGTCCGACCCGAGGGCGATCTATTTCTGCGCCGTCTCAGGGTGTCGCGGGACCCATTGTTGACCTTTTTGTAGCAAAATTTGTAACTTAACTCTTACGTATAAATCACTATCAATTGAGAATGTGCAGTTTTGAAATCTTCCTCGGAACCCATTTCAAACGACACCGCCTTGAGTGAACTTCACTCATCAGTCTTGTATCTAACCAGTCTGTCTCTCACCAGTCTCTCTCACGTTTTGCCAGCTTTGCCTGACCTATTTTGTGAGCACCTTCCTGACCCCATGGTCATATCGTTCGGCGTCTTCCGTTGCGTGTTGCGTACATGGGGGTCATCGCCAAGGGCGACCAGCTCCGTTACCGTCTTGGAATGTCGGCCACACTGTTTGCCTCGTTGCAACAACACTTGGTACATAATTCTATTTGTTATTCGTATCAGAGAGAATGTGAGTTGATAATGTGCAGTTTAGAATCTTCCTTGGCACCCATTTAAAACGACCCCACCTTGGAACATCTCTCTGCAGTTTGCCTGACGGCTTGCCAGCTCTGCCTGGCGTACTTGGTGAACACCTTCCTGACCTCGTCGCACGTGCTCATGTCGTAGGGCGTTTTCCGTTTCGTGTTGCGCACGTTCTGGTCCGCGCCCAGGGCGAGCACCTCCCGCACCGTCTTGTGATGTTGGACACACTGATTGTCTCGTTGTAGCAACATTTGGTACTTAATTCCATTTCTTATTCGTATCAGAGAGAATGTGAGTTGATAATGTGCAGTTTAGAATCTTCCTTGGAGCCCATTTCAAACGACCCCACCTTGGCTGGACATCTCTCACCAGTCTGTCTAATATTTTGCCAGCCCTGCCTGGCGTACTTGGTGAACACCTTCCGGACCTCGTCGCACGTGCTCATGTCGTAGGGCGTTTTCCGTTGCGTGTTGCGCACGTTCTGGTCCGCGCCCAGGGCGAGCAGCTCCTGCACCGTCTCGGCGTGGCCGCCGCGCGCCGCCAGGTGCAACGGGGCGTTACCCTCCTTGTCACAGGCGTCGGGGTCGGCGCGCCACTCGAGCAGCAGGCGCGCGCACGCCGTCTGGCCCCAGGCGGCCGCGTAGTGCAGCGCCGTGCGCCGCGAGTTGGCGCTCGCGGCGTCGGGGTCCGCCCCGCCCTGCAGCAGCGCCGACACGCAACCCGCGTGGCCGTTGCTCGCCGCCAGGTGCAGCGCCGGCGGGGAGCCTGCGGGCACGCAAACACTTTGTTCTTTTGTTTATTTCTACGTTTCTTTGTTCGTTTGTTTATATATTTGCTCGTTCCTTAAAACCTTTACTTCTTTCCTTCCTTCCTTTTTCTTTCTTTTTTTCCTTAGTGTTTTGTATGGCCCGATTTTCTTTTATTCATTTGTCTAGCATTTGTTCTTGCAGTCGTCTCTTTAATAACTCACAGATTTATTCCTTCATTCGTACTTTCATTTGTTCCTTTATTTTTGTCATTCGTTCCTGCATTCATTCGTTTATTTATGATTTCATTCATTCATGTATTCGTTGATTCATTTATGCCTTCATTAGTTCATTCATGATTTCATTCATTCATTCGTTCATTAATGATTTCTTTCGTTCGTTCATTTATAATTTCACTCATTCATTCGTTCATTTATGATTAATTGATTCATTCATCCCCCTCACCATCCTTTTTTCATGCACGATTTCATAGTTAAAGCAATATTTATTTTTTTATTTTTTAATTCTTATATTATATATATACGTTTATTATTTCATGTCTTGAATCATCTACTAATATATTATTCAATATTACCACAACATTTTTCTTTCATTTAATTTTAGAAACCTTATTTTATTTGTTGATCATATATTTATGAATTATTTACACATCGTTAATTAATTCGTATTCGGAAAGAGGAATTCGCTATTCATTCATTTTTCAGTTTTAAATCATAGAAATTTATTCATTTATTGTTCATACATTTTTAAATCATTATTATTTAATAATTATTTATAATAATATTATTAATAATGATTCTTAATAACATTATTGTAATAATTATTATTAAATTGTATATTTACTATATCCGTTATTCAATTCTTAATTATTGTATTCATCGCTCACCGACCATTTTATTTATCTTTTTATTCATCAACCATTCCTCACTAAGTTGTATTTTTTTTAATTTTTTGATTTAATATATACGTACTAAACCACCTCTACTTAATTATTCATTTAAAAAAAAATACTTATTGTTCCAGCATTTATCAACTGATATAACAACCTTTAGTTAATAATCATTCGCCTAGGTTATAATCTTTCATAATACATATTTGATTTATTCGAGAACTTGTCATTCATTAGTTCTTTAACGCGGCGCCGTGGTAGTGTACGGAAACATTACTACGCGGCGAAAGAAAAGTCGATGCGTACGTCAGACAGGTGGCTCTCTGTCTTCACTAGTCAATCCGTCGATGTGGAGAAAATTCCCTGACGTCCGCGTACGAGCGACGTTATCCATGGCTGGAAGTAAAATAAATGTGTCGGCTTTCATCGCGCCGCAAGGAGTAAAATGTCTGATCGTCAAGTATGGGTACCTGAGAATGGAGGTGAAGCCAGCCCGTTATTTGAAGGCGGCATCCGCTATTTCATCATTTCATTACTTTATTTTCATGGGCACATTTTTAATATTGTTATGTAATTAATATTTTAATTTTTCTTTTATTTTTAATCTTTTGTTACTTAATTTTTGCTAGTTAATTTGTATTATATATCATTTTAAAACATTTGTATATAATATTCATTTTAGTTCTTATATTTGCACTTCCATTGCTTAACTGCAACCCAGTCTACGTTCACTGAGAATAATACATTTTTTGTTCGCAAATTCGCCATCTCAAGACCACGCAAACGTGCAAATCATCGGGACACAAGTCATATTTATGAAGGGTAGCTGCATTTGACTTGTATGGGGGTATCAGCGTTCTTATGCTGAAGCAGTTTTTAAAATCAAAGTTGATAACCCTAAGGGATGAGATAAAATGATATTGCAAAATGAAATGGACAATCACAAACGAACAGAAACATGCGCACACACAAACACAATCATGCCCGATGCGGGGCTCCAACACGCGATCCTCTGGTCCAATACCTGGGTGCTACTGTCTTAGTGATCTCGACCACCTGGATCAACTAGTAATACATTATTATTATTATTATTATTATTATTATTATTATTATTATTATTATTATTATTATTATTACTAAATTATACTACGTCAACATTATAAATTTAAAGAAGAAAATACTGTACAATTCTGTAATAACGGGCACCTTATGTTAAGTCAGTTTGACTTACCAGGGCCCACAACAAATTTGTTGGAAAATCAACTATCCTATTCTATTATTATTCTTTTATTATTATTATTATTATTATTATTATTATTATTATTATTATTATTATTTTATATAACGACCATATACGACCACGACATATGGCGTGCGAGAGGACGGG